>JAQZBX010011985.1:0-41892 GCA_029593785.1 Cabassous unicinctus
GGGCCCATTAATTGTAATTTTATTCTAAGTGTGGACGAACAAAAATTATTAACATTGAGTGTTCCTAAACTTTCCCTTTTCCCTGCCCACTAAAAAGACCTTGGCTTCACCTCCGTGGTCTCTTCCCTTTGCCAATTTGCTGAGGAGGTTTCTGCTACTTTTTGCCAGCATCCCCAGGGCTGGAATCCACACCTTTGTAATGAAGAATAAGAGGGAGAGGGGTAGAAAAAGAAGGTATGCATTGTCTTGGGTTAGGGAAAAGCTTTTTGTGGGGGAGGGGGAAGGGTAGTGAGGCTTTTTAAAAATGAGTTTGCAAATACATCATTCAAGAGCACCTGAATGGTGTGAAGGAAGTTGTAAGGATGGAAAAAGTACAAATTTTATTCTGTGAGCTATGGATGACCCTCACTACTTTCAAAGAGTGTGAGGAAGGAAATGCAATTAATTGGAAATTACTTTTCTTTCATGGTCTGAGCTACTTACCCATACTTACTTTGAGACTGATCCAAATGGGTCAGTATCCATAAAGATTCCATTTGTATATTGTGGTCAATATATGGTCATTTATTTTCCATGAGGATGCCCTAATCCTTATTGTATTAGGGTATCCACGCAGACCGTCCAACCATTTCATTAGCAATGGAAGTACAGTGACAAGGAATTGAATGAAGATGCCCAAGATGGAAGGGCCTAGAGCACTGAAACAAAGTCTTTTGGTTTTCACTGGAATAAGGACAGACTCCAGGAGACAGTTCTAATGAAGAAAAAGAAAAATTTGCATACTCAGTGGAGATCAAGGCTCAAGAGGTCGAGAAATTAAAGCCAGTGATGTAGTTCCAGGTATTTGGAGTTTATAATGTAGTAATTTTCAGACCAAAACCTGCACTTCATAGAGTTTTCTATCTTCATGAGCTTTTCTTTTGAAATATTCTTCAATTCATCATTATTTTTGTCTCCCTTAGTGAAGTTTCCTTGAAAATGTCAACCATGTTGCGGAAAAACAAAAAGAGGGGTTTGGGTTCCTGTAGAGTATGCTGAATGCTGAAAGAGCAGCCACAGCCCCCACCCCCCACCCCTCAGTCAGCTGCGTATGGTGATGATGGTAGAGATTAGGTGGATTTAAAAATCTCCAAAGGGACAAGTGCAATTTAGAGACCGTTGGGGAGAACTGGAACCTAGTCGAGTCGCCAGTATCTACTTGGAGAGTCTCCTTTCTGAGTTCAAGTATAGAGTTGGTCTTAAACTGCATGTATTAAGAGAGACCATGAACTTGAAATGTACATGACATTCACTCATCACCATCACTACTGTACTTGGGCTACTGCCAAAGCAAAAAATGCAAGCTCTCCTCTTCCCTCTACCTCGTGCCTCCGGTCTACATACTGCCTCCTCAAACTGAGTCTTATTCTTTTGTCCTTGACAAAGCAGCCAATTATTTTAATCTGATTTCACCTAGATTTGGAAGAAAATGTTGGGGGCAGAAGGGAAATGCAGCATATGTTCCAAGTTATTGAATACCTAGAAAGCTACTTTCTAATATTACCAATAACTTTACTCTCAAATGTTACATTCTAGACAAATTCTTCTAGCTTCTTATTGCACCCTATGAAGTATCAACCCTTTTCTACTTTAATTGAAATGTATTGTGCACTGTATCATATCCAGTATTTTCTCCAGCAGGAGATCCCAGTTGGGGATCTCTCTGTAAATACATTGAGTATTGATAGCCCATACATCAAGGGTTTACGCTTGAACAACTGTGTGCCTGGGAGAGCTGGGTTGCACATCGAAGACACGGAGTGAGTGTAGTGTTTTCCCTCCTGTGGAACTGTAGATTCAGAGTGTGGCTTTCTGTCAACCCAGCAGGCACTAGGATGAAACTTAAGGCAATGAACCATAGCTTTCTACATGGCTAAAGTCTTTATAGTTTTGCTTCACTGGCAGCCAAATGTTGTTTATGGTGAAGTAATAGTCATCTGTCCCTCTCTGGTATCACCTTGCACTCAACAGTGCCCCTATGATAATAATCAACTGAAAAGAGATGTATGGTCAAGTGAGTGATAATCACATGTGTACATGGACAGTGTGTGTGTGTATGCGTGTGTGCACATATTTAAATGCTTATTCCTAACTGCTTCCAAAAACCAGGTATAAACAATTTTTCAATTACCCATAATTCTATATTCTCAGTTTCTCCCACTTATCAGTGAGAATAAGACACATAAATAGGTCTTTATCAACTTATTTCATAGATCCCAGGCTGGCCTCATGTAGAGGGAGGGAAGATTTTCACCTGCAAGATGTTATTTAAACAGGTCTTAAAAAAGCTCACTCTAAAAAGTAAAAGAATAAAAACCCTTCCTATACAGACACCTATGATTCCACCATTAGCTACATAGTCCAATGGTTAAACATTTTCAGGGGGATGATTACTAAATCCCCAGCATGTTGTGTGACTTAGTGTATTATATTCAATGACTAAGGTAGGAAAGAGAGACCTGGGACTGTATCAATATTGCTTCTCTATATCATTTTGCTCCAGGCAGCCTTATACCACCCTGTGCTCTAAGAGCATCTTGGCCAATAAATCCATAGGTTTACAGTGTAGATGCCTTGAAATAGTCTGCTTTTCCCATACATATTTAAAAGAGCATCTACTTTAAAGATTACAGAGCCAGCAATCTTAAAATCTAAACATTTTACATTTTAAATGAGTATCTCCAATCTGAAGAAGCTATTTCTGACTTACTAAGATTGCACATATGGGCCTTCATGACCCCTAGAGAAAAGATGGTATTGCAAGTGATAAAAAAAAAAAAGAGAGAGCTCTAGTGACTTAAACAAACTGGGATTGTTGAGGTCCAAGAGGATCTCAGTGATGTTGGGCACTGCATGGTTTAACCTGAGAGTCACAAGCTGGCTACTGCTGCTCACGTCCTTATTCGTGGCAGGGATAATAAGGCTGGGGGGGGGGGTGTGTGGGGAGTGACGCCAGTTGGTTGTTTGCTTCTATCAGGAAAAGCAAATGTCTTCCCAGCAGACTTCTTCTTAGTTCTCTCTGGCTAGAATTGTGTCATGACGTAAAAACCTATTTGCAAACGATGTTGGGAAAGTAATTATCTCTCTTAACGCTGAGTGCAATGCTGACTCTCTACAAAAACTAAATACTGGCTTTTTGTTAGCAAGGAAAAAGGAGGAGGATGTATATTTGGGTAAACCATGTCTTAGAAGAGTGCTCCACCCAAATCGTCAAAAACCCAGATTGCATTACACGGTTAACATTGACCTGTCAGTTAAGGTTTTGAAAAAACGAAAGGGGCTGAGAAATCACCTAGTCCATTTTCATTTTATAGACTGGAAAGCTTAGGTCTTGGAAGGTTTACTCTCAAAAACTAGTTATCTACCCAAGACAAGGAGTCAGTTTTCCTGGTTACCATGCCTGAACACCTCCCTCCCTTCCTGTCTTAGTATTGTCTTAGTATTTTCTCTTAATTCTTTTCAGATGCACACCATTTTATTTGCAATAAATACACAGAAATCCATTGTGTCCTTGCCACGTCTCTTTCTTAGAAATCAATAATTGAAACTATAACCCTTGCTATGGAAATGTCAACAAGTATTTAGCATGCAGTATTCATTTAATCACAAAAATGATGAGGTAGTATAGCCATCTCAAATAATATATGAAAGGCAGAGAATGGCCTTTCCCTATTAGCTGCCTTCTTTCCTTAAAAAAGATAAAGCAGGGGGAGCTAGAAAGCCGTTCTTTATAATCAATCATCACCTGGTCATTTCTTTGTTAATGCCGATCTCTTAGGTAGAAGCCATTTCTCTCTCGTTGCTCAGATTATGCTCATAAGGTAATAAATACTAACACAATATTGGTGTAACATCTCTTTGTATCCCCAAATTTCCTATAACCAGAGTTCTTTTTAACTCTGCATAATACTGCACCAGAAAAACAGGGTTGAAAAGCTACCCACGTTCCCAAACAGAAAATCTCAACAAAACTAATCACTGATTCAAGCACATTTGGAATGGTTAAGAGCTCAAAAGGAAAATTAAGCTTAACAGTATAACTAATCCAAGACAATCAACCTTGATTGCCACGACACAGACACCTACCAAGGCAACCCAAGAATGAAAAGAGGAAAGGCATTGCCCTTGAAAAATCTTGACATGAATTTAAGGGGAATAGGCGTGGTGGAATGTTATGGCCCCATCAAATCCTAAAGTATGTGGCCTTGGAGGATTTAGCAGGTCATTGTCATTTCTGTCTCTATTGGTGATATACAATATTGAGATTGGTCTACGGTATTTTTATTCTTCCATGCTCTTTATTACTTTGCTGGACATCTACTCATCTCTAAGATCAGCTCAAATGCTACCTCCTCTAGGAAGTCTCCTGGACTCTCCAGGAAGAGTTATTTTCTACCTCTGGCTTCCAATACCACTGCACATACCTCATGAACAGAACCTGCCATACTCTATTATACTACATTGATATTGTCTGCTTTTCCCATTAAACTGTGAGAATGGGCATTTATATAACCATTTCAGGTCAAGTTCAGAAGATGGCACACAATAGGCCCTCAATGATCTTCTGAGTTGAATAAAATTGAATTGTGAGTGGATAGTCTTGATGGCTGCCTATATGGTATGATTTGATTGATGTCTGGCTAAGCTACCTGTGGTCACCAGAAAACCTTCTTTTAAAGGTTACTAGCTTTGGGTATTCAAGGTTGTTTTTGTTTGTTTGTTTTGTTATGTTTTTTCAAGATACTGTGGTTAAGATTCAGATCTTCCAAGGCGGGTAAATCAAACCTTACATCTTTACCTCATTCACTCATTCAGTGAAAACAAAAAACAAAAAACAAAAAAAGCCACTTTAGATCCCTTGCTAATGGACGACACGCTTTGTAAGATTTTTCAACAGGGGATGAACTTCTGTAGGATGTAGGCAGCACCTTGAGAACATAGCACAAGTTTCTCAGGGACTTAGAAGTTACCAGAAATTAGGAAAGGAAAACTCAAAGACATTAAGATAGAGATTACAATTATGCCCAGAGTAAGCCTTTATTTTCTGGACTTAGAAAGAACATTTCAAAGATTCTTTTATACCAAAAGACTCTTTTAAACCAAAATATTTTATCTCTGCCCCCAGTTAATCACCTATGATTCCCTCTATCTAAAAAAAAAAACAAACAAACACAAAACCCTCTTTAAAATGGGAAAAGACCCTTCCATTAGTCTAAGGCAGAAACTCCTCAGAAATCAACAACTTGTGGGGAAAAAAATAAACGAGCAGACATTGACTGTTAAATGGGAGAAAAAGCACTGAGTTTAGAATACTTGAATTTCCATTTTATAAATAGAAAAACTTCAGGAGAAAAGTCTCACAGTATCAATGAATGACTATATACAATCTTACTAAATTAAAGGAGTTTTTAACAGAACAGTGAGTAAAAATCAGCCAGCAATAATTCCTTTTATTTCTTCAGCCATATTAAAATAACTAAGTGACTTGGTAAAACTAAGTGTATTTACTCTGCAAACAAGACCCCAGAACAAGGCATAAATATTACACGTGATGGTGCGCAATCTAATAGGCTTCTTTTTCTCACTCAGCAAAGGTACCTACCTACACATAATTCACTGGCAACTTAGTTTCTTTTGGAAACTCATGCTATACTTATGTTTCTAATTAATGAGACGTCAGTACTTACTCTCCAGGTACGGTGATAAACCCCCTTGCTATAAAATTGATACTATAATGTATAAAACTCTGTAGCCTGCTTCTGTGTGTTTTATTACCACTAGATTTAAGTAACTTGGGACAAATATATCAGCATACCATTAGCATTTATGTTCTTGGCATTGAACAACTGGGCATTGGAAAAACATGAAAGGGCTCAGTGTGTAAGGGGAGAAAAGGGATTGTGGAGAGCCTGTTACTCTGACCCAAAGATTGAGGACTTTCAGGGAGCATGGACTCACCTAGTGACCACAGGACACTTTGTCCAGAGAGAGGATAGACCTTAAAGGACATAAATGGGCAATATACAGAAGAGGGAACTCAAAAGTTCAACTAGCTCAAACTTACTAAATGCAAATTAAGAGAGAAATGACATATATATTTATATTTATATAAATATATTTATCAGAATGATACAATTCAAAGATCATCAATGCAAGTATTGGTGAAGATGCATGGATCTGGGGATTTTCATGCAAAGACTGGTTATGCCTTTCTGGGGAGCAATTTGATACTAACTAGTCCCATGAAGCCTATACATAACTAGGTATGCATTCTGCTCCCGAGTATATATGCTAAAGAAATTCTTGTGCAGGACCTTAAGGCAACATGGGGATGATCATGGCAACTTATTCCTGGTGCCAGAGCCTTTGATACAACATGAATGCCTATCATTGGAAGAAAGGCTAATAAAATGTGGTGGATGCACACCAAAAGAGCAGTGAATAATGGGATAGCAACACCTGTGCTTGTACAATGATTGTATGCATGACCACAGAGATGGGTCTTAAAAATGCATGGTGCTGAGTGAAAAAAGAAATAGGTCATGATACACCACATGATATTGTTTATATGAATTAACAATAGATGCAGAAAACAATGCATCTCTTACAAAAACATGTACAAACAAATAATACGCATTAGACTGATAGGAATGACTGTCTGATGGGGGGAGAAAGAGAAAGGACGTGGGCTATGGGTAAGAGGAAAGAAAGAAAGAAAGAAAGAAAATAAGGAGATGTGTACTCCCAAGTCATGAGAGTACATCATGAACTGGGGAATGAGACTGTCAGCCCTCTGTACATGAAATTGAATAAAGCAAATATATCTTGAGGAATTGCAGAAAAGGGAAAAACAATTCCTGGCTGTGTGCCTTGGGAGTATTATTGACTTAAATGGTGGCTGAACTTGTGGAGGATGAGAATACGCTAGGGCAGAGGTTTGCAAATCCAGGAGCGCTCTTTCTTGGTCCATTTCTGCCTATATTGGAAAGGATGAGATTAGGGACACGTAGAATTTCAAACAGCAACAAGCCTGTGACGCAAATTACGGTTGATCTTTTTAGGATGATTTGTCTTATCAAATGAGTTCTTAAATATTGGCTACTATGTAACCAACAATTTTGCAAGGTTCTGCCAGCCAAGAAAGAAACTATGTCGATGACAGAACAACCTATTTGTTTGTCCTCTGAAACCAAACTTGTAGATTATATTTTAAGGCTCCCAGGCATTGTAGGCTTATATGGACACATTTGTATTGGTAAGCATGATTTCCCAAACAAGTATTGATTCTAACCCTGATGTTCAATGTTTAGGGTGGGGCACAAAATCATTAAAGGGCTCACTAGTGGGCATAATGATAGCTCTATAGTTCTCTTAATTGGAAAGAGAAGGTTGATCCATAATTACAAAAAATAATTCAATTACATCTTTACTGTTTGGCAGTCATCTCAAATGCTCTCCATACCCTAGCTTTTTCATTCAGTACTTTGACTTCAATGATGTCTGAGCTTGCAGAATGAAAAAAATAGACTAAGGCAGTGGTTCCCAAGTCAAAGAGGACTATTTTGTGGAGATGGTAGTTCATGGGCCGTGGTAACAGACCTGAAAGAACTGTGAAACTTTTTACCTTTCCACTGCTATTTAGATGACATTTCCATGACTCCTCAAATGGCAGAGCTCGGATCTTGCAATGGCCAGGGTTTGGCTGTGAAGGCTCTCTGTGGCTTTAGCAGCCCCATACTGGCTCTATAACAAACCAGTCTTCCCATGAGAAAAGCTCATACAAGACAGCAAAAGCTTTGGGTTTTATAGTGAATTGCATGTATTGCCAGCAGAGAGAAAAAAAGGAGGGAGCACACTGGTTCCTTTCCCCATGGAGCTATGGCTATTGCAGAATATCTGAGGTTTTCCACCATAATTTTTCCTTCCCAAGGGAACCTTCATAAAAAAGAAGGGAAGTATGTTTTCCATCTGTCTTTCCCTTTGGAAATTCTGCTTATACATTTGGAATTATGTGCACAGATTGAGAAAATAAGGAGCTACCAGTTTCTAGCAGATGTGATGTCCATATTGACCGTCCTGAATAATTGAAAGACTGTAGGACTTATTCAAGAAACTTCATTTGAAACTCCTAAACAGACCAACACACCAATGCCTCAGGGCATTCGTACTTGCTGATCCTTTTGCCTAAAGTGCTATTCCCCAGGCTACCTCCCTCACTTCACTCAGGTCTGTTCAAATGCCGCCTCATCAGACAGGACACCCTGACCACCTTGTTTGAAATAGCACCATTCATCTTTCTCTAACTTAAGACCCTCCTTCATTTTCTTCATAGCACTTTGTAACCCTTACATATTTTATATTCATTTGTTATTGCCTCATTATCAGTCTCTCCTTAACAAAAATGTGAGTTCCATGAGACAGGATTTCCCAGCACGAAGAACAGTGCTTGGGATATATTAGGTACCCAATAAATATTTGTTTAATAAATGAACATGTCCTACTTGTAATGTATATTAGCTCTGACTGTGGGAAACTCACATTTCTCCAAGTCTCAACTTCTTTACTAGTGAAACATGGATTAAAAATGCATATCCTGGGGAACGGATGTGGCTCAAGCAGTTGAGCACCTTCTTCCTACATGGGAGGTCCCAGGTTTTGTTCCCAGTGCCTTCTAAAAGAAACAAAAACAAACAACAAGCAAAACAAATAAAGTTTCCCTTTGTCCCGGCGGGGGCCAATGTCACTCTGAGGAAGCAATTCACCCTGGCAGGTGACATGAATGAATAGCTCCTCCTAGAAGCCTGGGCACAGGCATGCACACGTGTGTACCCACATATTCTGAGCACACAAGACACACTCCAAGTGTGGGTTTTATGTCCCCATGAAATTTGAATATCTGTGCTGCAAATGTCACAAAGGAGTATGGAAATAAAAGAATACTTACCTGAAAAAGTAAGCTGATGTGGCTCAGTGGTTGAGCGCGAGCTCCCCACATAGGAAGTCCTGGGTTCAATCACTGGTCTCCAGTAACTCAAAAAAAAAAAAAAAAAATCATATTCTGCCTACCTCCTAGAATATTTATGACATGTACCTTAAATCTGAGGGATCAACCATTTAGATTTCTGGTGTTCTTTGACTGAAAGTTCTCAGAAAAGGACCAATCCTAACATAATAACAATGGGAGCTGTATAATGTGAGCCAGGTAAGGCAGGAAATGGGTTTGTCACATTCCAGAGTTGGCCAAATGTGGACATTGTCAGTGGAGCATCAGTGACACAGCAGCTATCAAAGTCACTGAGTGCTAGGAGAAGTAGGGTGGTGGAGCCTTAGCCCAAAGGTTAGGAGGCCTCCGTTCTTCTCCCAGGATTCCCACATCCCTGGTTTGACGTCTTCCAGCTGCATTTTCTGCACATGTGAAATGAAGGGCCTGAACTAGATCCTTCTTGGTCAAATGTTCTGAGATGCTAAAATTCACAAGCACATACTGAAAATATAGTAAATGGAGTTCTCGTGCTATATATTTAGGAACAGAAATAAGGACATGAAAAATTGTTGGGGAGTGTTTGTTTCATTTTGTTTTTTGTTTAATTTCGTCTCTCTAATTTACATAGTCTGCATATGCATTGTTAATGGACAGTTCAATGAAGAGCATAGCTAGACTCATAAGCTTCAAGAGATTGCGTTATTTTCTGCTCTCATTGATACCCATGGAAATACCAGTTAACAAAGAGTAAGGCTCAAATGAAATGACAATGTAGTGATATAATGTCTCTTGAGAGCAGTCCCTTTCTTCTGGCCCCAAGAGGTTTAGATGAAAGGAGAAGGCACAGTGAGAGAAAAGAAGTGAGATTTTATGGTCTTAGCTCTGAGGACGGTGAATAGGTGACATTCGACCTGAAATGAAATGGAATGTCAATTAATTTGCACAGCTCCAGTAGACCAGTTCTCCTTTGCAAATCTAAAACTATTTCTTATATCCCAAAGTTTACTTCGATCTTCAGAAAGATTCTAAAATTTGAGGAATTTGAAGCTCTCTGCTTCTTACTGCCCTTTTTGTGGTCCAGCTTTGTTGTCCCATTCATGAGATATGCATATTAGCTGTCTTTGTTACACTTCAGTTATAATAATAAAACTCACTGACTATTGTGTTACATAGATAAATAATTATCTCCTTCTTAATGTCTTTAATTACCTGTGGATATTGACTTAAGTTCAACCCACTTGGGCAGTATATGAGCTCAAAACACCATTACAGAAGAGGCAGCAGAGCAGTGTCCTTACCTAGCAACTTGAGTTGGACCTTGAGGTGGAAAGCAGTGAGCTCCCTGCTCTTACCCCGGGCCTTTCACCTGTTGAGTACCACCCCACTACCACCACCACTAGTGCAGCCCCACCGGAGTGTGGTGGTTGTAGGGGACAATCACCCAGAGGGTGGACATTTATACATTGTAATACAGCCTCATGTTATTCAGATTAAGGGGATAAGCAATATTATCTCCTCAGCTGAGCAGTGCCTAAGGGAAGGAAGGCATTTGTAGGGAAGCTCTACTGTTATCCTCTTGCTTTGCTGTTTAAGGACTGAGTTATGGAAGCAGTCATTTCCTTGTTTGTATTTGTGTGTGTGTGTTTTAATCATGCTGAGCAGTGCACAAAGTTTGGAAGCCACAAAGGGCTACTCATTCAAATTCTTTATCTCTTGATAGGATAAACCACTGTTTCTCAACTTAGGTCTAACACAGAGCAATTAAATCAGAAACTCTGGGGTAGGACCTGCATATCAATCTTCAAAACAAACAACCTGTTCGTGATTCTAGTGAGCACTTGGGCTTGAGAACCACTGAGCTGAATTAAGCATAAATAGTTGGGTCAAGAAATATGGTGGCAATTCTGAGGAAGAGGAATATCGTGTCCTCAAAGTACATTAAAACTGAATATAGAAGAATTAGATTCAAATTTTATTTCCACTATTTCTTATTTGGATGGTAGAGAGCTATGATCCAAATGCTTAAGCTTAAGTTTCTTCACCTCTAAAAAGAAGGATAAAAATACTTTCCCCACAGGGCTATATGAGGAATAAATGAGATGATATATGTGAAAGACCCTATCACAGTTCACTTAACATGGTAAACATTTAATAAAGTTTTCTTGAATCTAATCAATTATCTCATAATTGAACATAATTAGTTACTGCCTTATTAGGAAATCTATTAATGGCACTATGACAAAACCTGCTGATATTTTACATATATGGAAGGCTTTAGAAATTGCCAAGTTCTTTTCCATGCATTCTCTCATTTGATTCCAGAAACAAACTGTGAGGAATGCAGAACAAGCATTCTTTCCTTTTTAATTTTTTTTAAATGTGGAAACAAACTCTGGTTAAGATTCTTGTCCATAAATGGCAGAGATGGACTAGAACCTCAAGTTCCTAATCCTCGGCCCTTCTGTCAGTTCCACGGCATCTCGACAGACATGTATGCTGGCATTGGATTCAAACTATGCTCATAAAGTAATTAAACTTCTTCCATCAGCCATCTGTGAACATTTGTGGTATTATTTTACCACCACCCTTCAAATACGCACAAATGCTGAGGTCCCTCCAATTCCATAGCGCCTTAGTTCAAGCTTTCTCTGGTCTGTTTAGGAAGCATCTCTTCCCTTTGAACAGATGGCAGGTGATTTGCTCGGGTTTAAACATTGACTCAGACTCGGTCATGAAAATGGCAGCAGCATTCTAGATTCCCAAGTCCAAACCCCACATTCTTGACCACCTTAATGGTAAACGAACAAAGGACATGCCCTCCGAACCAAACGTGGACATGGCAGAGACATTGTCTTGAAACCAGCGTGGAAATATATATGCTCATATACCTTCAGCTGTGCAGATCTGATTCCCTGCTTTGAAGAAATTATTTTCATCCTTCTGGGCCATGAGGTTCAGGCAGAACAATTAAAGAGGAAAAATTCCCCCTTAGTAAGATAAGGAGGGAGGAAGAGAAGAGGGATCCTGAGGGCTTTTCCCGCAGGAACACTACTTGTTGTTATTAATACAATTAACCTTTCACTGTTACTAATAACCGAGGTCATTTCTCTTGAAATCTTCAGGTCGGGTTCTCACTTGCTTTGAATGTGTGGGCTCACACTCTTTGGACCCTGCTCGCTCACTCGCTCTCTCACTCTTTCTCTTTCCATCAGGAATGGCTCAGATCCTGGCTGTAATCTGCAATGCCTGTTTGCACGATTGTGGGCGTTTTAGGACATCCCTGGACAGTTATGAAACTACTGACCGGTGGAACCTTTGCTGCAGATGGATTTCATCCAGGACTTGTGCTATTATATTAATGGGTTTAATTTACACAGGACTAGCCTCGCTGGCCAAATTACTGCCATTTAAATCAATTGGTTTAGGAGGAAAGACAGCCTGACCAGAGCTATTAGACTTCAATTTATTACTGTATCGGCTTTTAAACTGGGTGAAGTAAGTTTGCTAATGTCTGTCCTCTGTCCTTTGAGCTCAAGCGCAAAATGCAGTAATGAAAGTCTTTGGAGTTTTTTTTTTTTTAAGGGGGAGGGGGAAAGAAAAAGGAAAGGAAACAGCATATTAATTTTGAGTCAATGTTTCCGGAGCCAAGACCAGGTAGAAGAGTACCCATAGGACCCTGTGGGTGCCTTTGATGTTCCTTCATTAAATTGAGATTCAAATCATCTAACAGATGTATTAGTTTAAAAAGGCTTTTTACTTGGATTTTTCCCCTTCATAAAAAATAAGCGCTGCTTTTTTTTTTTCCCCTCACACATTTCAACCTGATTCAAATAGAAAAGCAAAAGGGAAGAAAATGCTTTAGATGTGCTCTCTTGATTTTTTCCAATCTCGCCTGAATAAAATGGAATGGGAGATCAAGAACACTCAATTAATTGCAACACTGGGTGTCACTAGGAGAGGGAGGGAGAGATGAAGGGGGCATTAGGGATGCACAGCCCTTAACAAATGCATAGATTCAAAGAAGGAAGAAGGGGGAATAAAAAAGCGTGTCTGTATTTTATTGCACTCGGTAAGCTTTTCGCTTGTATTTATAGCTGCAATTATATCTCAATGAGGTTTGTCTACAGTGTTGGCTTCACGCTAATTTTCCCCCTCACTGCATTCTTGGAATAGGCTCGGACTGTTTATGAACCAGACATATTGACCTCATTTACAGCTAGCAGTTTAAATCCATAATTTTTCCACCCACAATCCCTCTTTGACATTCCGGCAGTGCGGCCGGCTCAGCGAGACTGAACTAAAAGTCTCACACTTCATTGAACACCATTATGCGGCTTTATGCTTATAAGCCTGTTTCCCTCGGCTGCCTTTCAGCTTTGCTGGAGATCTGTTTGGCCACAGGCCGGCAGTGATTAACTGGAAGAATCCAATAAATCACCCTGTCAGCCAGCAGGCTCTCCTCAGTATGTCTACACATCGACATTTGGATTTGCACCTCTCTCTCTTTCTGTCTCTCTCTTTTGATTTTCTATCCCTCTTTCTCTCTCCTCCCCTTTTCCTATAGAGCCATTAAAACACCTCTTTTCCTTCACACAAGGTGATCTTGAACTGCTGTTGTGAGTGTGACTTGGTCCCACGGGCAGCCCTCTGGTGAGATAAACCCCTTTCATTTTGCACGGTTTTCCCCTGCCCTCGCTTTTCCTCCCTCCTCTTCCAATTAATTCACCCTTAACTCTTACAACATCACTTATCCAGCTGCCACGCAGAGAGAAGGACAAGTTGACTGGGGTGGGAAAGAATGGCCAGAAGGCAGACGCTGAAGTGGAAATCCCACCGATTCCTTTAAAGTCCTGCTCTCGTCTGTGAGTCCAGCAGTACAGGGGCAAAGGAAACGAGGACATGGAGCTCTGCTTCTCCAGACATTGGGCAGCCTGGCTTTTTAAAAATTATTATTAGAAAGCTTGAATGTGACCGGGACTTTAACTAAATGGCCGTACCCAAGTTTAGAGACGTTTCCAAGATTGTTCGACTGTTTGCAAGGCGGGTAAGGGGGTGAAGCTTCAGATTCATCAGGGGCAGGCTTCCTTGGTGCGGTCGCCATCCAGGGGGCTGGGACCCGAGTGCCCTGAGCAGATTCTTGACAGCCTCATGCTTCCCATTTCTCACAGGTGAATGGGGTTTGTGAAACAGGCTCTTCTTTGACTTGCCTGGTAATTGCCCGACCCCATCCCTTTCGTATTCTCCACATGGCCACCGTTTTCTTTTGTCTGGGATTATTTCTGCACTGTGAGCACAAGCATTTGTTTGATGTCCCAGACATCAAATATACTGTACACTCTCTCAATGGCCAAAGAAAGCGGGATTCTTGCTTTTGAAAACTCTGCTGGCAAGAATGACAAAAGGCAGTCTCAACTGCAGACACAAAGGGTGGGAGAGAGGGGAAGGACGCGACCAGGCAGGGGTGATTATGCAACACACCGTGGGGGCAGCAGTGCAGCTCGGCCCCGGGGCAGCGCTGCTTGTACATGTAATGGCAGGAAACCGCCTGTGAGCCAGAAAGGAAATCGATCCAGCCGCGAAGGGGTGGCCTGCCTTTGCTGTTGATGGGCTGCCAGTCTGTGCTAGCTGAGAGGGAGCCCTTCTCCACACAGTAGCGCCTTTATACCCAGGCCTCTACCTCTGGCCGAGCTTCAGTATCCTTTTCTAACTAGTTCTTTGTAAACTGGCTTCTTCTGTCTTTTCTAAGTTAACTTAATAGATAGACACGAGATAAATAATTAGATAATAGACCTAACAACAGAAACCAGGGGAGGAGACCCTAAGGACCTCGTACATGGTACCCAGGAGATGTAACAAAGTACATGGCACACGGTGAGAACTTCACCTATGTGATTTCTCCTGGCCTCCTTGACAGACAGATAAAAATAAAAGCCCATCAAGAGAGATGGATGTCGCCCTCGGGCACCCGGTAATCCTCACAATCTACTTTCGATCCCAGGCTAATTAGTGTCTACTAGATCCTTTGCACCCCTTTGCATGCCACTTCTTATTCTTCATTCATTTCACCCTGTCTGATGCACCACTGCTGACAAGTGAGCAAATCCTGACCAAATATCCAAATCACTCTCTAGGAGATGAAAGTCAATTTGATCAGCTGCTGCTTTGCCGATGTCCGGTGCATTTGAAAGGGGATGTGTTGAAGCTACTGATGAACAAGATGCAAAGAAGTTCTCTGGAGAGTTCATGCCTATTCTCCATTTCTGTGTATCAAGGAAGTTAAAGAGCCCCCCTGAGAATACTTGCCAAGAATATTTCTTGCATACCTACTAGGCTCCAAGTGTGTATCCTCATATAAAAATGCAAAAATTATACCTGAATTGTAACAATAAGACAAGGAAACAGGTTTCAGAAGTCACCTAATTCTTGCTGTAGTTGTAGGGAGGTGGGTGGGGTGGGGAGTCTGTTCTTTCAAGAAATAACACTCAAGCATGAAAACTTAGATGATGTTCAATTTACCTCATTGTCAAATGCATTTAAGGTGCACCCATCTCCAAAAGTTATTGTAGTTGTTACACAAAGAAAGTTACCACTGCATGACTCAGTTTCCCTGTTTATAAAAGACCAATAAAAGTAGTTGCCACCTTGCTATTGTAGACAACTCTTTTGAGAGAGAATTATCTGTCTATATAAAGTGCTTATGCATGTTAGAAACAAGGTAATATTGAAATTTATGTCAGCATTTTCATTAAATCTGTCCTCTCGGGAACTCAGTATGTTTCAATATTGTCTCATTGATACTAGCAGCATCATAAACAAGAGGAGGAATAATAATATAGTAGCAAAATCATTCAGATAAAGGCAGGAGAGCTGGATTTTCTTTCTGATTCTGCCCCCAAGAAGTTCTGTGACTTTAAGAGAAAGCTTTCAAGGGCCTCTGTTCTTTCAACTATAAAATGGGAGTTGAACTAAATGATGTCCAAGATTTCCTCTATAGTGCTAAGTTCAACCGTAGAAAAACAAACAAAGAAACAAATGAACAAACAAAACAACCGAAAGTACCCCTCCTTCATGGTATGATTTTGTACAACCACCTCCTCCAGAGACTCTTTTCTTTTCAGTTTCATAAATGAGCTCTCCTAGGTCCCACTTGGCCTCTTTAACTTCAGACTGCTTCTCCCTTTCTTTTTCCTCCTCCTGCCTGGTAGCATACTCACTGTCCAAAGTTCCATCCTTGGCTTTCCTCTCTTCTCTCTCTATACTTTCTGCCTTCAGGATTTCACCCACTAACCCAGCTTTGAAGATCATCACTGAATGGAAAACTGTCCAGTTTCTCTCTCTAGAACTGACTACCTTCTCAAAATCCATACCCATCATTCCAGCTGCCTGCTACACACATTTTTACCTGAACACACCACCAGCACCTCAAATTGCACAGGTTCACAAAAGAACCAATGCAAGGACAAATATTGTATGATTTCACTTATACAAAATACCTAGAATAAGCCAATTCAGAAACAGATGGTAGATTACAGGTAACTAGGGGGTGGAGGGTGAGGGGAAGGGGAATTATTGCTTAAAGAGCATGGGTGATGAAAAAGTTTCAGTAACTTTGTGAATGTAATATCACTAAATTGCATACATGAAAGTGATCAAAATGGGAAATGTATGACCACAATAAAACTTTTTAAAGGAAAGAGCGAACTGAGTCGTGTCTCCTGACTCCAGTATCAGTTAGAGTTCAAAGAAGCAGAACCACCGTGATTGTATGGGGAATGAAGGCTGTATTATGGGGATTAGACCTTACGCAATCGTGGAACTGATAGAAGGAACTCTGCCCTGCTGTTGTTTCTGTGCCTGGTATTGAGCCTGAAGTCACTATGGGTCAGCTGGATTAGCAGTTGGAAAGGAAAGTTGGGCATAAACAAGAAAAAGATAGCCCACCAGGATGAACTAGAACCCGCATCTGCCTCTTACCACCTCCAACTGCTGGCATGGGTCATTTGCCACAGAAGCTGGAACTCTTCTCTACAGAGCTGCATTTGTACTTGGTCCAGGACTTGGAGATGCTGGAAGAGGAGATCTGGCAGGAGCTAGACGAGGCATGTGGCCAAGTATGGCCCCAGGCTAACAAGGTGAGCTGACAAATCAGTGAGGATGCTTGTTAGCTGCCACAGTTCCTGGTATCCTGCACCAAATTTCAGAGCTTAAAAACTATAATTTTGGCTGCAGTGCCTGCTCATCGTGGCATCTTGCTCATTGCAGCGTCTGCTCATCTTCTTTAGGAGGCTTGGGGAACTGAACCCAGGACGTTCCATGTGGGAGGCAGGAGCCCAATTGCTTAGCCACATTGCAACCAGCAGATGCCACAACCAGCATGGAGCAGAAGTGGCTCAAGTGGTTGGGCACTCGCCACCTACATGAGCATTCCTGGGTTCAGTTCCCAGTGCCTCCTAAAGAAGACGAGCTAACAACAAGCAGACAGACAAGTGAGCCATCTCGGGGTGGGGCGGGGTGGGGCGGGGAGGGAATAAAAATAATAGACAAAAAACAAAAACAAAAACTATGGCTCTGCTTCACTTTCACTTTCAGAGCTCATGTGGCACATGTCTTGAGGCCAACACTAATCCAAAAACATACAAGGAAGGGAATCCTGGGAAAGTGAAGAGTACAAAGTCACCTCCCCCACAGACTCCTCCTCCTCCTGTATTTCCTAATTCTGTTTATGCCATGACATCTTCTCATTATCCAGATTCAAAACCACAGAGTCATATGTGAGCCCCTATTCTCCTTTCTTCTCACATCCAGCCAATGCCCTCTCCTTCCGCGATATCTTTTCCATTCATCACAGCCTCATTTTCCTTCTCTCCCAAACATCCTTGGTAATCAGTTGAGGCTCTGATTATCTCTTGCTGGACTATTGCTATAGTTTCTAAAGAGAGCTCAGTTCTTGTCATCTCTGCTCCCCTTCAATCCACGCACAGCTATAATTACCTTTCTTCCCTACCAAGAATATTCCATAGATCTCCTGTTCGGAGATGAAATCTAACTCCCTGGCCTGGCACTGAAGACCCTCTACAATCTGGACTTAATCAATTTTTCCAACCATATTTTCCTCAATTCCCTTTCAGGAAACTTATGTTCCATCCAAACAAAACTACTCCACCATTTCCTGTCCAGGATTCCCCTACCCCTCCCCTGCTCATACTGCCCCTCCTAGCTGGAATGTTTTTCCCTTCATCTTGGGCTCCACTATCCTCTCAAAGTGTTTAAGTCTTTGCTCAGATTCCATTGCTTTCCAGAATCCACCCCCAAACATTTGCAACCATTCTCACCCCTGGAAGTCCTCAAATAAACTATTGAGACCCATTTTAACACACATTATTCTTCCTTGGATACGTGTCATATGCCGCAGATGACACTGTAACTTTTTGAAAACCACATCTTATTCTTTATCTTTGTACCTCTCTCAGCACCTTGCACATTGTGGGTGAACAGTGAGTATTTTCTCCCTGAATGGATGATTCCTGAGATCAAGGAAGAGAGTTATTGGGGTGAAGGCAGCTCAATGGATCAAACAGCTTTAACCTTTTCTAATTTGGAAGGAAAATGCCACATAAAAAATTGATGAGAATTATATTAGGACTCTTTCTATTGCCATCAACCAAAGGGAAAGAATTGGTCCATGTCATGGAAAGTCTGGGCATGACTGAATGCAGAACCCAAATGAACTTATGGGAACTCGGTTCTTTATTGTCCTTAATTCTAAGTTGGCCTCATTCTTCTGTACTCACCGCCCCCCTTTCTGGTGGCACAACTGTTACCTATGCCACTCACCTTACATGTTTCTCTGTTATCCAAAGTTTCAAAATAAGTGTCAGGGTTTCTTCCAATTGGAGCCACTTGTGTCTCTTGGCAGTTCTTCAACTAATCACTTTGGCCAAGGGAACAGAAAACACTGGCTGGCTCAGGTGTGGGTCACAGGCCACCCCTCCCCAAACCAGCCTGAGGGTGGAAGAGGTGGTTTACCAAAAGGAAAAGTGAGGTACAAGAATTGTAAGAAGAGTGAGGGGCTGCTGGAAGCTAAAGACTTTAAATATCCTCCCTATGAGGACACCCTGAAGGCTGCTGTTTTGTTCCCTTTTGTTTTGGTATTGTCCCCACCAATTCTCTCCCTCTTTGGAAAATTCTTCTACCACTTTCCCCCCAACATTTTATAAAGATGATGTCTGCCATCATTTCAGTCAACATTCACAAAAGTTATGTAGCATGTGACTAAGGGTAGTACAAAGCTCCTGGCCAAACACGCAAGAATAAGAAGTTCTACAAGTTAAGACCACAAGTAGGTAATTGCTTTCAAACTTAGTCTTCAACCATATGGTCATGGTTTTTAATTTCAGAAATATTCAATATTAATCATATCCTTTGTATGTTTATGGAAATAACTCAAAGTGAGTTCCTCAAGAATTGGCACACAAGGAAAGTTTTTACATGAACACAATAGTGTTCATTCTTACCACTTATGTTGTGCCTTGCATCTTCAAGACACTTCACAAACGTCATTAACTAATTAGCCTTCAAGATGCCTCTCTGGAAGTAGATAGGTATTACCTGGAGTTGCAGATAAGGAAACAGTACACAGAGAGATTACAGAACTTCCAAGGAAACCAGAGTTGAATGAAAAATATTTTCTTCATAATGATTCCTCCCTCAAATGAAAGTTCTGGCCAAGGGCAGCCCCAAGTTCCCACCATGCTAGGGAAGGAGAAGTTCTGAGTGCAATTCCCACAACAGCTACCTGCATCTATAACTAAAGAAGGTTTGCATCATGGATTACCAAAATAGGAGCCCACTGCACATAATCGTGGGTAGGAACTGTCGTCTTCTTTGTAGCAATGTCTGCCAGAGAAAAAGGAATGTGATATGGTAATCAGAGAGGAGTTGTTTTAGTTTCCCAGCTGCTAAAACAAATACCATACAATGGGTGGGCTTAAATACAGGAATTTATTGGATCACAGTTTTGAGGCTAGGAGAAGTCCAAAACTGACTTGTCAGTAAGGCAATGCTTTGTCCCTGAAGACTGAAGCTTTCTGTTAGTGATCTTTGGTCCTTGGCTTTCCTGTCATATGACGATACACATGGTGACATCTTCTCCTTTTGCTTCTGGGTTCCATTGACTTCCAGCATCTGGCTGCTCCTTGTGGCTTCTCTCTCTGTCTGAATTTCATTCTGCTCATAAAGGACTTCAGTAATCCAGATTAAAACCCAACCTCATTTAGTTACATCTCACCTAAACTGAAGTAACATCTTCAAGAGATCCTATTCACAATGGGTCTATACCCACAGGAACAGAGCTTGGGACCTAAACATGCCTTCTGTGGGGGACATGATTCAATCTCCAACAAGTGGATAAAAAGAAAGAAGCTCCCTCTGAAGTGAAAAAAAAAAAGTTCAAAATGAGTGGGAAGACCCAACATAACCCCCTCTGGAGTTTTGAGGACTACTTGGGCAGAAACCGCCTACTTTTCCACCAGGCAAATACAAGCCAGTGGAAGTGGCCATGTTGGCAGGTGGCCAAGAATCCCAGCTGGATACCAACTTGTTTTGCTATCTGCTGGGTATATTGTGTTCTGCATTCTATTGCCTCTCTCTCTCTCATACACACACATATACACACTCTTGCTCTCTCTCTTTTCTGTCTCAGTCCTAAAATGGAAACCACAGATCTAACTTGCCCCACAGAGTCTCATATAAGCACCATGACAAAGTGCCTTGCAAGAGCCGAGTCCTTTGTGCATTGCAAAGCGGTTATTTGTGATGGTAATAATTCCTCCTCTAACCAGTACAGCATCCTATACCTGGAAATCAGGTGGCCACTCTCGGATGTCTGTATTTTTCCCTGTAATTCAGGCGAGTGACACATCTTCCTACTGGAGTGTTCATAAGGCTTGAAAATGAAGTCCTGTAGGGAACTCCTTCTAATTGCCAGAGTGAGTCACTTTCCTTTCCAAGCAAAGAGGCTTCTGTTGGTGACATTAGAGAGCAGGCGCTTGTCTGTATTGTAACAGCTTAATTATAAGTAAGGGTATAATCACACAATCTGTCATTATACCTTTTTTTCCCACCCTGAGAATTTGTACTGCAATCACCATAACACTATAACGACATGAACAACAGACTGCCTGGCCTCCCCGTGATCATTTTCTTTGCCATGCCTGGTAGGGATGAGCAGGCGGCTTTGGATGAAAGCACTGACTTCTATCTAGCAGCAAAAACAAGCCTGAACCCTTTGCAGGGTTTTCAGGGCGTCCTGTTCATTTGGCTCTCTCTAAAGGACAGTCAAGTCCTTCACTTTCCTCCCAGCCTAACAAACCCTCTCTCTGGTTTCATCTGTTTGAAAATTGCACAAGAAGAAACCACCCTTCTGCTATTTTATACCCAAACCAAGTGAAGTGGAAATTGCATGAGGAAACCTATCCATCTGTTATCCCTCAGCTCAGCAGTGGATAGAATTTATTACACTGTGCATTCTGCCCCCTGCCTCTGCCAGGCAGCCTGTGGGGTGAAGTATGGGTGGGGAGGGAGACTCCGGTCTCAGAGAGGAGCGATTGCCTTTGTGGCGCCACCAGCTGAAGTAGCAAACCTATTTACTACAAAGCGAGAGTTGGGCAGTCACAGGCGAGCGGCAGAAGGTGAGAGGAAAAGAGTGGCTGTGAATGCCGAGTCACTGACTACACCACTCCACACTCCCCTTCAACCAGGAGACAAGACCAGGGGCAAACTCTGAGAAGCTTGGATCCCACCCCCTCAGGCTGAAAGATCAGATTTCAGAGGGAATGTTCCCATTCAGTAGTGACCAGTTCCTATGTGTCAGGAATCCTTAGTAAAATGGCCGTGGGACAAAAATAAACAATGCCTCTGGAACAGCCCCTTCTTTGGACCAAGGAAACTTTTTGGTGCCATTTTACCCTTGATTTTCTGGGGGTGTGGTTGTGAAATAGCCATCCTTGGGGCAGATTGACGGTTGGTATGGGCAGTTGATCAGTCGCCTCTCAGCACTGGTGTTTCTTTTATCATAAAGGAATAGCTGATTGAGTTCCAGACTTGTCAGGACATATAACAGAAACTAACTCTAAAGCCTTAGACTGTCCTTTCCTATTATGTTTATAGACTTCTTTATCTTCCTAGAAAATAAGGTCATTTATTTGTGTTTTGTGAATTTTCTTTGATCCATAATGGAGCACTCCAGGCAAAAAGAAAACATTGAAGAATTGATTCTTACTCATTAATGATATCTTTCACAGACCATCAAATATAACCTGATCCTTTAATGTTTCCTCACGCCTACCCTCCATCCTTAAAAAAAGATTAGTGTAAGGTGTGCTTATTTTCTCTTTATCAGGCTGAAATTTAAATCAGCATCATCAAGCCCATCAAAATCTCTTCAAAAAAAAAAAAAAACAAAACAAAACTAGAGCCCACATTAATGTCACATGTGTGAATTTGCCATTTTTTCTAGCAATACAAAGTGATATTTCTTTTAGCTGAATCATTCATTCAGTCATTCATTCATCCAAAAGTTCCTTCCATGAGCCAGAAACTTACTGTGATGGGCATAAAAATCTGAACAAAGTAGACATGTTTCCTCTCCTTATAGGGCTTAAAGTTTAGTGAAAGAGGCATTCAAGAAAATGCACAAATAAAACATAGTATTCAACAATATAGTGTTCACTATGCAGTGACTAGGAGAATTTCACTACAAAACAAATTCAAAGGAAAAAATTATTAAGAATTCAGGAAGGCAACCACAAAGCACTAAACTCCAAGCATGAGGCCCTTCCAATCGGAGGGTCCTATGAAACTGCCCTGGTTGTATGGTCATATGGTCGTGATACCAGTTTGCCAGTAAGATAGAAAGAATGGGTTGAGTGAGAGTGGAGAATGACGATGATACCAGCTTTCTGTGTTGAGAAAGTTGGCGAATAGCAGTGCCATTAACAGAGAGAGAAACGAGGAGGGACAGGTTTGAGGTTTGGGGGAAAAAAGTACTTGCATCTTTGGATTCACGGACTATAGAGGAGATGGGTCTAGTAGGTAGTTGGATATATGCATTAGAATCTCCAAAAAGAAAAAGGGTATCTGGGCTGAAAATATAAAATTGGGTATCATCATTGTATAGGTTGTATTTTAACCATTTATTCTAGAAGAAGTGGAGGTTTGTGTTACTCCATCGTGCACATATCCATTTCATAAAGATGGAGTTCCAGGAGGATGAATGTAATCTGTGGATCTAGAAGCTCCAACTGGCTGTCATGGGCATGAACCTGCTCACCTCAACCTCTCCCACCCCACATGTTAACCAAATGAGCTAAGGAGACTCTTACAGCTTGAGTAGAGCAAGATAGCTGAGGGGAAAGGTCCTGATATTAAGTTCAAAAGGACTTAGATGAGGTCCTAACATTTTCTAGCTGTATGACCTTGTGCAAATCATTTACCCTTACTTATCATAATCAAGATAATTAAATATCTCCCAGTTTTTTTGTGAGGCTGAAACAAAATAATGAACATGAATGCTCTTTATATGCTGCAAAATGGACTAGCGATGTGAGCCTGTATTACAGTAGTAGTTCTAGACAGATTGAGAAAAAGCATTGACTCTTAAATACCATCACCCCCTAAAAGGTATAAGAAAACCGTTATTCTGAATGGCATATGACAGCATGTCTAAAAGAGACTGTGATCAGGAACAGGCATTTCTCGTTCAATTTTGTAAATGATGGTTGTTTTCCTTGGACCCAAGCAAGGTGGCCATAGATAGCTGCTATCAACATTTGCCCCAATCTAGCTGCATGTTTGGGGCCCATTCCTTTTGCATTGTCTTTATAGTTTCTGCCTCTCCAGCCAGCCTTTGGCATCAGCTGTCCAGGGCCGCATTTATTAGAACCATCCCTTATGATTCCTGCCATGCTCTGTGTTCCCTGCAAGAGGCACTAAGTTGAAGAAAAATAATTAGTAATCTAGGCACTGCAGTTCTGATGAGACACCTGCAGCATAATCGTCCAAATCAAATATTTGGCTCAGCTTCTTCAGATGATATATCTCTTCCTGCAACTGCTGAATGGCAGCATAGCCGAGCTTGTACTGAAAATGAAGAACGTATCAGAGAAAGGAAGGCTGCTTCTTGCTTTGGATTGCCACAGTCTGTCTCAGTGTAGCTCATCCCCTAACTTATATGTTCAGACCCTTCCAATCCCATTCGCCAGAAGGGATAATTCTGGGGCAACGGGAAAAGACAATTTAATTTACTTAAGTGATTCAGGAATAGATAGTTGTACTGTCAAGGAAACATCCTATTGTGTTCTCTGGAAATCATCACTGGGGCTGGCAGCCTTCTAAGTCCCTGGGAAGATATTTGAGTTTAGAAGGCATTAATTCTGTCTCATTAATCCATAGTGGAGAAAGCTGAGGCCCAGGCCTCCTGGTTTTTCACAGTAGACTCAAAACTAGAACCCTGGGCTCCTGTGACTGAAATAGTGTCCCATCCATTGAGCCACACAACGTCTCAGAGACAAGCCACATCCCTATGCCCTAGAATCATGTACAATAGCTCTCTCATGAGCACATCTATTTGATATAGGTTCTAGATTGTTGTTGGCATTAAAGGCTCTTTCACTTGAAAAAGCATGTTAAGGTTGAGAATCACAGAAAAGATTCTAGTTCAGCCTGTCTCTAAAAGCTATACATTTAGCTGATTTTCTTAGAGTGTAATTTTCCTGGAACTACCAAGATATATTCTAAGAACCACAGACAGAAAGCTAATAAACTTTCTTCTTTGTTTTGTGTTTATAAAGCATTAATAGTGCAAAGAGAGCTTAGTGTTCCTTCTTATTTAAGCCATAGCACTTTTCATATACTTCATAGCACTTCACCTGATTGAAGATAAGTTGTCTTTGTTTGAAGAGCTTTGTTTGTGGTCTGTCTCTCCCACCAGATGGTGAGGTCTACAGGGCAGGATCCATGACCATCCTGTCTACAGCCACATGTCCAGCACTCAGCCCAGAGCCGCACCCATGGTACTTGCTCAATCAATACGTGTAGAAAATTTTTAATTATTTGGCATTATGTAGAGATAGCAGTAAATTTGATGGGAGAGAAGGACATTCAACAGATGAGTCAACAGAGACTAACAGAACTGAAATGACTTAACCAAAGTGTCACAATTAGTTGACCCATTCATTCATGACATATTTATCAAGCACCTACTCTGCTTTATGAAGAGTACTATGTATATAGAGGTGATCAAGGCATATTACTGCTGTCAGGGAGCTCATAGTCTAAGGGGAGGAATATGCAGTTAAACAGATAATTACAATGCATTGATCTAAGTGATACAATAGAGATAGAAGAAAGAGTCTGCATAGAGAAGTTTAGATAAGCTTCACCAAGAGGAAATCCGAGCCATGTCTTGAAGGATGCATTGAGTTTGTCAATCAAAGAATCACTCAGTCAAAGAATCAGTCCAGGCAAGAGGAACAGCATTTCTAAAACTTTGGAGCCATAAGTGCACAGAAGTAATCAAGGAACAGTGGGCTAGAATGCTAGGCACCTAAGGAAAACGGCAGAATGCACCTCAGAGAGGTGGTTTGGGGCCAGATAATGAAGAGCTCTGTTTAGGATTTGGACTTAGACCAGTGCTCCTCAAAATTTAGCAAGCATCGAAATCACCTGGCGATCTTGTTAAAATGCAGATTCTGACTCAGTAGTCTAGGGTGGAGACTGAGGTTCCAGATTTCTAACAAGCTCCCAAATGATGCCAATATTGGTGGGCATCAGACCCCTCCTTGAAGAAAGAAGGCACAATAAAACAGGAGGTCCGCAGAGATGTACATGTAGGGCAGTGGTTCTCAAAGGACAGTCCCAGATATTTCTGCCCTCACCTGTTGAATGAGAGTCTCTAGGACTGAGGCT
The DNA here is from genome assembly GCA_029593785.1 of Cabassous unicinctus. Lineage (NCBI taxonomy): Eukaryota > Metazoa > Chordata > Mammalia > Cingulata > Chlamyphoridae > Cabassous > Cabassous unicinctus. The sequence continues at coordinate 25,988 of JAQZBX010011985.1, forward strand.
CAGCGCACTGTGTTTCTACAAGCTCTCCACGTGATTCTGCTGCATGCTAAAATTTGAGAACTGCCGAGTTAGGACAATAACATGATCAGATATTTTGTAGGACTCATAGGAATCACGATATGCTCATTCCGATGCTCTTTCCACTACATTAAGTGTTACTTCCCTGAAAAATTATGTACAGATCTCTAAGTACAGTATTTTAGAACCAAGAATATTCTGAGATTTCAAAATGACGGTTGTTAATGAGGAATAAATTTCTCCCACAGCCTTTAGGATCATCTTTATGATTACAAATAGCATAAATTATCCTGTGTTTGGTGACATCTTTAAGTGTTAGTAATTGAACAGCACATCTAACGAATACGAGTAAAGAATTAACACAAGCCCATATTCAGAGGTTAAATTTGACCCTGCCCAATTGTCTTTTATTTTGTTTAGAAACAATTTATGCATTTTTAAAATTATAAGCCCCTTAGGTACATCTGAAGTAGAAGGTGAAGACATGAAATATTTTATCAGAGTTTATGCTCAGGGAAAATTTCTGATTATGATGTATCCTGGAATCAAATCATTGGCTCTGAACACTTTAAAATAACCCCAGTGTTCTTTTAAACTTAGCTCAAGAGGTTTTCACCCTTTAATTGTAAGTTTTATTGTACATTGCCTGAAATAAGCAAGATGGATAAATAAATGAACAGATCAATGAATCAATTACTTTATAGAAAGGTAATAGATATGAATGAACAAAGGAAAGAAGGAAAGAATAAACAAATAAGACTAAATTAGAGTAGATAAAATAAGCTAAAGTTTATTATATAAGCACCTAGAGCACCTTAGAACCAACTCAGAAGTCTTAAAAAATTTTATGCCAAAGCCTCACTACAGACCAATTAAATCAGAATCTGTGGGATCCAGGCATCAGTATGTTTTCAAGTTTCAAGGTGTTTCCAACCAAGGTTGATATCTGCTGACCTAAAAGTTCTTAACGTTCCATTATATAGTATTTTTAATCATTAAATTGTGAATCACACTATTTTTCCAAATCTTTTAGAGTTTCCTAAAGTCTGGCCTCACATTCCGACGGTCTCCCTGGTCTACATAAGGCAAAAATGTCCAAAGATTACGATACTCCTGGAGTCCAGGTGTATGCTAAAGTTACAAGAAGATGAGAACCAGACCCAAAGATAGTAAATTAGAGGGCCTTGGGGTGGAAAATTCCTCCTTGACAATAGAGAAATTGACAGTTCCATAAAGGTAGCCCCAATTCACATTAAGATGCTGGTGGCCACAATAGCATGCCGCCAACGCATTTGTTTGCTTTTGCACACACCCACACTAAAAGTAATTTTCCAGACCATGAGTATAGGGTGCTGACTGTTTGCAGAGGCAGCAGGTGTGGATGAATACGCACCTGTTTTAATTGCTTCATGGAACATCGTGAGGTCTGTCCCTGAATCTAGAAACAAAACCGAGGCTTCCATTTCAGTTCTGGGATACCACAGTGAGGCCAGATGGAATTCTGCCGACTCTGTGATTGAGCGTATTTTTCATCTGAAAGTAGAAACCATTGGGTACCTCATCTCTAGGGAGATCTGGGAGGATATCTCTCTCCATTCTACCCATTGGACCGTGCAGAAACACCTGTTTTATATCTTGGAATCATTTGCAAGTGCTGTCTAAGAAATAAGTGTTGAAACAATATCATTAAGCCACTTTTTAAAAGTCATATACTTGTCCATCAAAGAAACTAGCAATGGAGCTTGCCTTGCCATTTCCATGAACATAGCACCCAAAGCTTTGGGTAATTAAACATTTCCGTTCCTGCTTCTAGGATAAAGTTACCAATTCTCCCTTTTCTTGCTCAGGGCTGAGGACTTCCTGGAATGCTGCCATTTTACTACTCAAACCAGGAATGTCCTGGGAAAACTAGGACCATTTGGTCACACTATTACAGAGACGCGGCCTGAGGCGTTGAGAGGGTGAATGGTTTCCAAAGTCATGTTGCTCAGTGGTAGAGTAACTTCTGGTTTCCCACCCAGATGTTTAACGTATACCCAACTGAGAAAATCTTGGTACTGAAGGGTGTAAGGGCCCAGTTTGCCGAGACTCATTCTGGAACCAAAGACTAGTCAAAACAGTATGTAATTTCATCACATAAGAGTGACTTCAGGAAGGATAACCACTTCCACTCGGAAGGCCCAGGACCTTGTTGCTACTCTGCAAGAGCCATGATGGTGTCTGTCACATTCCCAATCATAGCGACCCACTTCCAAGGTTTGATACAATCTTGATTTCAGTTATCCAAAGCTTACCAAATAAAATGAAGTTTAATTAGCCGCAATTGTCAAAATAGACAAACGCAATATCACATTTTAGAACTGGTTTTATTTTTTTCATTTTTTCTTTATTTTTAAAGAAGGTTTAGGTTACATAAATGTTACATTGAAAATATAGGGGATTCCCATATAACCCACCCCCACACACACTTTCCCCCATTAACAACATCTTTCATTACTGAGGTACATTTGTTAAAATTAAGGAACACATATTGAAGCATTGCTACTAGCCATAGTCCAAAGTTTACATATGGTTTACACTTTGCACCGGTATCATGCAGAACAATTCCAATTAGAATTGGTTTTTGTTTTGTTCTGTTTTTTAAAGATTTATTTACTTTTATCCATTTATCCCGCCTGCCCCCATTTTTTTTTTCTTTTTTTTTTGCTGTTTTTGTGTCCATTTGCTAGGCAATTCTCTGTGTCTGTTTCCTGCCCTCTCTTCTCATTCTTCTCCTGTCTTCATGGGGATTCGATCCTGGGAACCTCTGATGTGGGAGAGAGACGTTCTGCCACCTGCGCCACCTTAGTTCCTGGTTTTTCGGTGCATCTCGTCTTGGCTATCCCTTTTGTCACTCTCCTGTTACATCATCATCTAGCTGCGTGGCTCGGCAGGGCTTGGCACCCTGTGCGCAGGTCCTGGTGGCACACCTGCGCACAGGGCCTGGGTGCTCGCCTGCGCGCGAGCCCTGACAGTGCCCCTGCTTGCGGGGACTGGCGGCCCGGGTGCCTTCTATATTTTTCTTTATTTTACAGGGAGGCCCCAGGGATTGAACCCAGGTCCCTCCATATAGGAGACGGATGCCCAACCATTTGAGCCACATCTGCCCCCAAGAATTGGTTTTAGAGAAAGCAAATAAACAACATTTGAATCTAGCAATTGGGATTGCCTTAATAAGAGGTTTGAGGTAAACCATAGATCAGTGTTTTCTAACAATGCTTTGCAAGGCCCTAGACTGTTGTTTCTCAAACCTCAATGTGCATTGGAATCACCTGGGGATCTTGCTAAACTGCAAACTATTAGGAAGAGCCCCAAATTCTGCATTTCTAACAAGCTCCAGGGTGATCCCAGGTGGTCCAGGGAACACACTTTGAGTAGCAGGGCCCTAGAGCCTCTTGGAGGTGCCTGGGGAGGCCCAGGAGGGGCCTTATACAGCCTCTTCCACTCTTTTTCAACCAGAGCAACTGTCTTAATTTATATAGAAGTACCATGTAGAGTTTGTTTGAAAATATATTCCACTGCTTTAAAAAAGTAGAAGCTACAGCATTAAAAAAATGAATCCGTATTTAAAAAATATAATCCTGTAGATAATCCTGTACAAATACCTTCTCTCAAACTCTTCTGCCATACACAACAAAATATACACCACCTTCAGGTTGACCCGGGACATTGCTCTAGCCTGGGAATTCAGAATCTCATCACCTGCTTTCTGACATAGCATGGCATGAACCCTGTGGCAGCAATGCCAAATTTGTAGTTTAATTAAAAACAGGAAAAAAAAAAAATCTTCTCAACTCACAAAACAACAAAAGAAAAGCCCCCACAGAGGATGGCCTCGTAGACCCCAGTTAAATGATGATTTTCATTTGTAGAACCTTCTGCTTGACCCATGTAAACAGGAAGAAAAACGGTTGCTCAGTAGCATGGTACCTAGGGCCAATTTCAGGAGGGAGCGGCTGGCAAGATGTAAGCGGTAGGTGGATGGGGCCCGGCTTAATTAGGGAATGTTTCAAAATCCAAGCCAAATAGAACTGTTCCCTGAGAAGGGTCACTTCAGAGCAGGCTGCCTGTGTTTAAACCTTCTATGCAAGTTTAAAGCATTCTTTATACAAGCAAAGCACCTCCTGAAACTTGGGCAAAGAAGCACTGTGGGTTTAAAGACACCTACATATCTCTCACTAGGGCAATATTCTCTAAGATTTCATTGATTTAATTATTCATAATGGAATGCAGTGCTTTTTTGTCATGCAATTTTGGTTCTACACTATTATTTTAGAGCAGGGCAGACCCTGAGAGTAGTAGCTTGGGACTCAGGAATGCATTTTGCCAACTCCTAGTTAAGAGGTGCCTGCTGGGTTGGCCTCCCAGGCATGGGACAGAGGTGGTTCAGATGTGGAAATACAGTGATTAATTAACAAAGGTATGTATAGATGAGCAGGAACTGGGAGAATTAGGAAAATTAGTTTTACATGAGATCTGGAAATGAAACCTCCTTGCATAATTCTAGATCAGTTTCTCCTTGTGGAGGCAAATGAACTCAGCCACACATAATATGAAGAGAATTGAGGTTTGTAACAAGACCTGATCCCTTGTTAAAATGCAGCTTCTCTGAGCCTTATGGAAACCAGGGGCAAGTGCTGTGGCCTATTATAAAATGTAAATTAGTTCTTGTGGCTAATAAGATGAACTTGGGCTTTGCTTACAGCAAAGGTAACATGTTAAAAGCCCAATGATGAGTAGATTGTGTGCCCACTGATGAGACATTCATGAAAACATTGAATTGGTCATCAATAATTTAAAATAAGGCTATTTCACTAAAAAATAAGCATTAAGAAATAATAAGAGATGGATGATCTGGAAGCAATGGACCTTTTTCCTGCATGGCAACAAGTAGTTGGATCCAGCTAGCTATTCCCTTCATTACTTATGTGCTTCCATTCACCAGTTTCAACTTGGCTCACCTCATTCATTTGGCTGGACTGCCTGGCCTCATAGACATGTGAGGTTGTAATCCCTGGATCATAATCTCTCCTTAGAGACTCACTCTAAAATGAAATACAGAGAAATGACAGTTATCAAGAGAATTCTTTTTCTCCCCAAGAAGAGCCTAGTGTTTCCCATGTAATAAAGATGGCAAAACAATGTTCACTAATGAAGTCCCATAAAAGAGGAGACACCACATGTCCAGGATGCATTTTTGTGAAGGCTCTTAATTTATGAAACAAATATATATTGGTAAACAACATGCAATTAATACCATTCCTTGTTGTTTTCTTTTGTTTTAGCTCTGGCATAGCCAAAGAATTTTAACACATAGCTTAGGTTGGGTACCTGAAGCTTTCTTGAGAAGTGTTCTACTTGTTCTCCCACTGGTAAGGGAGAGAAGTGAGATAGTGAATAGAGGATGCAAACATAAGGTGTATAATGAACAGGTTACCTGGGCAGTTAGGACTCAATCCTTCTGGGAACCTCTAAGACACAGCACAGAATGTGCCTCATCTATCCACCACTCCCATTTGTCTCGGGAAGGGATACTCCCAGGGTATTGACCCTCACCCCCAGCTGGCCCTGTGTGTGGTCTGAGCACACTCTAGAAACCGGAGAGAGCCCTCAGACAGAGAGTGGCTGATGCTTACCCAAAGAAGCCGCCAAAATTCAGGGGAGCTATGAGTGCTGGGGGTACCTGACCAGAGCGCCAAGAGCCTCCATTTGCAATACCTGATCAATGACTTTGAGAGATTGTAGATAATAAATAACGTATATTAGGCAAATATTCATTTTCAGGGCACGATGTTAAATATTTTCCATTCACTCTTCACAAGAAGTCTATAATATTAGCTAATATTATAACATCCATTATATACATAAGGAAACTGAGGCACAGAGGAATTAAATAACTTGATCAAGGTCACCCAAGCTAGTAAGTAGTGGAATTGGAGTCGAATCCAGACAGGCTGACTCCAGAGCCCACATTTGTAACAACTTTTCCCCATTGCTTCTCTTTGTGACTCATGAACAATTACAGAACAATAGGAGACAACATAAAGTGATATCGTTGCATCAAAATTTACTCTCAGGAGATGTTTTCTTTCGATGAAATTGCATTTTCATGGTATTACTTTTTCCTAATTCCATTTTTGTGAATCTTTTAATCCAAAGAAATGTGTATCTAATAGTGGATCCACCAGTACTGGTGACAGTGACAGTGTTTTGGAGGGGCAGGAGGCCCCTCAGAAACCAGAACCCAGGGGTGGTCACTGACTCTGAGAAGAGCGTCACTCCTTCCAGCCACTGTCTTTGGAAAACAGAAGCTCTGAACCCTACACTGTATTTTAAGTAAACAATATTGACCTTGAATAATCAGAAAATGAGCAAAGGTACATGAATAAGGATGTCCATCCAAAATGTCCAAAAACACGGATTTCTTAAACAGCAATATATTCATACAATGGAGCAAAATGCATACTTTAAGGAGATGGGCGAACCTCTGGAGACACTTCTCCACCTACGAACTCATCATTTTCCAAAAGCCTGTTTGGAAACTTACTTACTTATAAACCCAAAGGGACACTATAAAAGTGACTACTAAAGCTTGCTATTTGTGGCAGCAGAGTTGACTTGTTTTAGCTCCAATGCTTAGCTTTGTTCCATTCTTTGACCTTTGTAAATCAAAAGTTTATCACAGAGAAATTTCTAGGTTTATGGACATGAGGAAGATGTACGTAAAACACTACTAAGGGAAAGCAAGTTAAAAACAGAATTTCTGGTAAGACACTGCTTTTGAAATTACATTTCTATAGACAAAAAGGGCAGCATTCATATAAATCAAAATATTAACAGGGGTTATCACTGCCTGATGAGACTCTGGAGGATTTGGGTTATATTTGCTCTTTCTGTATTTCTAATTTTTCAACCACAAACATGCATTCTTTGTGTGTGTGTGTGTGTGTGTGTGTGTGTGTGTGTGCTTGTGCATATGTATGTGTTTTATATTTCCTTTGAACAAGACTTAAGGTTTTGGTAAAATATGCCATAGTATGAGAAATTGGGGGATTGCCTCCCCACCCTGCAGCTGATAGAGAAATACTATGGAAGAATTGGCTATTAAGAAAACCTGAGCCCCTGACTTGCTTTTGCCCTTGTTAGTTTTGTATCGTGGCCGATTGACCCCCCTTCTTCTTCATCTATAAAATAAGGATGACACGGTCTCCCGCGTAGGGTAGGTAAGTTATAATATACCCCGCTGGCATCAAAGTTTCTGGCAATGGTCTTCATTCAGGCATAGTGGAACAAGAAGGCAACATGCTCTGAAAACTGAAAGGAATGGAAGGAGTTGTGTTAGAAAGGATGTTCTCAGGCGTGCTTAGAGCAGGGGAAAATATTAGCGCCTGGAGGTAACAGCCAACCAGACGAGGCAGAACACCTAAGAGCAGAGCAGCACTGAGTTCCGGGCAGCCAACAGGGTTGCTTTCTGACTTTCCAACAGCCCCTAAATTGCTGGCTTTGACTGGTCATCCAGACCATTAACATGGGAAATTTCCAAGGGGAGATAATCATCCTGGCATATTCATTTCTGAAGAATTATGAAATAGTAGGTTCGTAGCTGTTGTAGTAATTATATGGGAAGCTAACTGCTATTTTTCTTGATGAAGCTGACTCTCTGAGGCTTTGGATGAAAAAAAAAAAATGCATCTGCCTTTCCCTGAATAATGATGTGCATTGCCACAGGGCAGGGGAGAGGCCTTTGTCTTGTTTGGTGGCTTTTTCAAATTTTTTATTTTTTGGCTGCTGCTGCTGCTATGACTGCAGCTACTGCTGCTGCTATTTGTTTTTCTAATTGTTCTTCGAAGGCCTCAGGCAAGAAAGCTATTCTAATTGTACAAATCACAGTGCAGCTGAATCATAGGAACAGTCCCAAGTAATCTGTGCAACCATTTGACTGAACTTCCAAACTAGCTGGGGGCGCTTCCCCAACTCTCCTGAGGCCGGCATCTGACAATGGACATAAAGCAGCCGCCAAATGACATTCCGGGAACAGTTGTGTGTCCTCAGCATCAGGAATTCGATTCGGTGCAGTGAGAAGTCAAGTGGTCCTCAGCCGCGAAGTGCCTGGCTCTCAAGCCGCACCCATCTTGTTAAGATGGGGGTCCAGATGCAGCCTAGCCTAATAAAATTAGGTGTCTTTTGGAACCAGTCAGTGTCGGGTGCAAATCTACTCTCTACCTCTATAGCTGCACGGGATTACCAAGTTATTTATTATGTTAAATGCAACTTTTCCTATTGTCTTAGAATTCCAGCTAAAGTTTAAAGCGGGGGCCAGTACCCCACCCTGCCTATCCATGCAGGACTAAGAGATGGCTTAAATGGCCCCATGGCTCCATAGTTCATCACTCCCAAAATAAGAGAAGTCTAGGGATATATTGAGGAGACTGACCAGAGGGAATTTCTTTGAAGAAAGTTTCCCTAATAGGAAATTCCTTAGGATGGGGAGAGAAGGGGATGCTTTCTTTCCACCCCTTCAAGCAATCAACAAACGTTGATTGAATCACTGTTATGTACCAAGCACAGTTTAAGCCACTGGGGATACAGCAGAGAAGAGAAGGACAAAGTCCTTGTCCTCATCGAGCTTACATTCAAACCATATAAAGTCACAATTTGGACATAAGTCTTAATAGAAGGCATTCAACAGCCAAGAGAGTATCACAAACAGCACTATCCAAGTAAAATGGTACTAGCACTCCATCTCTCATTCCTTATATCAGATGTGACCCTATAGAAAGGAGGCGTACATTCAAGTGCTAAAAGAACAAGCTGCACAGCTTTCATTCCCACTCTATTTTCCAGAGCCTGGGTTGATTTGGATGAGAGCTTGAAGTTTGATTTAGATATAATTGGGCTGTTTAAAACCTGAAAATGAGGCTTTGGAATACCTGAAAAGGAATGAAAAGCTTTGGGATCTGCCAAGATATTTTCTGGGAAATGAGAAAGCAAAGTTCAACAGAAAAGTCTGAACAGCAGTGGTAGTAGGGTGAAATAGGGCTATTGATCACCTGTACTCCAATGCAGTCAGCCTATAGAGGGAACCTTAATTTCTATTACCTTCAGTTTCCTCATCTGTAAAACGAGAGTGATACACACTAGCTTTGCAAAGGCGATGTGAGGATAAGAAATAACATGTAAAGTTTCCAGCATGTTCCTTCCACACATCTAGTGAGGTAGCTATCATGATTGCTATTGTTATTAATAACATTATTGAAATTGGGTTCTTACAAGGCAGAGCTTCACTTTTTTCTGTTCTTCTAGACCCTACTCCTTTCCTAAATGACACTGAAGCTCTGGGTAACTAGAAGCTTCTAAAAGAACCACTCTTTGCTTGGATTCCATGGACATAAATCCTTCAGCTCTCTGCTGGGTAGTGACTGCTGCCTGACACAGGGATTTCATCCCTGAATTCGTATAGAGCAGGAGCAGTAGGAGAAGGTAATATTCATGGATTGGCCACTAAGTGTCAAGCACAGTGCTGGGGACTTTATATGAGTTTCTGCTGCTTAATCGTCACAAGAACCGGCCAGAGGCCAGACATACCCTAGGGCCCTCCCTTAACCAATTCTCTGAAAAGTGAGAGAAACTCAGTGAATGTGCTTGAACCCTTAAAACTGGAATCTTTACAACAGGGAAGTTACAGCTCCATTGTGGCTGATTGGGAATGCTTTCAGCTTTCTGCAGCCAAGACCTTTAAGGACTCTTCAAAGAGCACTGGTGACGTCAGGAAGGGAGGGACAATGTACAGACAACCTGTAGCAACAATGTCTTCCTCGGGAGCACTTCTCCTTAGCCTAGGAGTCAGACCCACTTTAAAGCTGGGAGAATTGGGGAATCTTGCCTATTCGCTCCTCCCTCTTTGGCAAAACTTGCACATTAGATTGGGGCTTCATTCAAGAGTTGGTAATGAATTTTAGAGTAAGAACCCAAAGCTAGGGAGCTGAAATACAACTACAGGCAACTGGTAGAGTGGGTCAGAGATTTAACATATCTGTGAAACACCTGTACCTGGGATGCTCTTACCAGGAGTATTATCTAGGTCTGCCTTAGTTGGTGGATGAGGTGGGACTGCCTAGAGGTGGTAGTCTACCCTTAATAGTTCAGAAAGAAGGGCATAAATGAGCAGCTTTTTACCCAAGGGCTGCAGACAGGTATCCACCAGTAATATCGAATTATATATGATCCAACTGGGGAGCACTCCTAATTGACTGGTGTCTTGTCACCATGGAAAAACAGAAAACAGATAATAAAATGGCCTGATAGACTATTCACATATACACATGCACACACACACATGCACACACACATGCACACAAAATCTAGGGAAAAAAAAGAGGAAAGGATTCAATCACACTAATAATCAAGAAAACAAATTCAAATAGCAATTTTTCAACAAGCATTTAATAAGCACCTGCTGCATGCTAGGTATTAAATCTTAATTCTTCAAAGGTAGAAAGGCAAGGCTACCCTTCAAGGACCTCACACTCTGTTGGTGAGAAAGACAGATGAACAGGCTATAATAACATGGAGACATAGGCACATGAGATGGATGGCACAAGGTGCTACAAGATGTCACAGGGCACCTCACTCAGATTTAGGAAGTCTGGAAGAATTTCACTCATTAGTGGAGTGACATGCAATTAAAGACCTGAAGGACAGGGTTAGATAGACAAAGATAGGGAAGAGAGGTCAGGGAGGGAGAATAAGCCAGAAAGTCATTCTAAGCAGAGGAAATATCCTGTGCTCAGATTCTAAAGGCAAAGACTAGGGTTGGTGGTTCAATGTGGCTGGAGGCAAAGATGGGTAGAGGGGAGCGTTGAGTAAGGAGGCTGAGAGGGATACACAGTAGATGAATCGAGGAGGGTGTCAAAAGCCAAGATAAGTCCCAAGTATTTGGATCTATCCTGAGAACAGGTAAGGGTCAATGAATGGTCCTAAGTCTGGAGATGCTAAGCAATGCTGGATAAGCAATGAGAATAATGAGAATAAGACAGGATCTACCATGATTAAGGAGGTGGTCTTAGTTTGAGTCCCTCCCTCCTTTTCCCCAAAGCACAACTTGAGACTAGGATGTGCGTGCAAGTGGTTTATTTGGGAGGTGACCCCTGAAGTATGAAGACAGAGTAAGGAAGAGAGACAAGGAGGGAATAAAGACAAAAATGGTGTATTATAAGAGTCACTGCTATGGGCAACTGACTTTATAGAACACACCTCAGAATCATCCCTCTGCAGAGCATGGAAACTGAGCAGTTGATCCACCAACTCCTGCAGTTCATTCCTGGCTTTTCCTGATTGGCTCATTCCTGGCTTTTCCCATGAGGAAATCTTGGCAGTGAGATGCAGGTGCTTGAGGTAGGAAGCAGCTTCTGTGCCTGTCCACAGAAGCTGCGGGTGACCTCCAGGGTGCTTCAGGTGGATAGGGGCGATAACACCTGGTACAGAAATTGAGTTGGAAAACGCAGCAGTTTGATTAGTGATGAGGAAGAAGAAAGAGACAAGGAAGACACCTGAGTTTTTGAACTGGGAAACTGCACAGCATCTGGGGCTATTGATCGAGGTGGGGATCACAGCACCGTAAGGCCATCACCCTGACCCAAACTGCAAAGATATCTGATTGTCATCCTCATCTTCACTCCATCATTTAGCAAAACCATATTAAGTACCTTTTATGCAACAAGTTTCCACAGCCAGATCTCCTGGCATCTCCATATTTCTATGGATATTTACACATGCCAAGGTGGAAGCTAAGACCATGAGTTAGATCCCACAAAAGGACAAGAACCCTGGGGAGAAAATCTCCTTCACTGTGCATCATGTAAATGCCCTGCCTGGCTGTGGGCTGCATTAAAAGACCCTCGTTTCCGTAGGTGTCAAATATGTCATGATAATTACTATTATGAATATTTTATTGAGCCCCAACAGAGTTCACACAGAAAATGTTTTGTAAAATAAATAACATTGTAAAAATGCAATTACTGAGTTGATTTCTTGAAATAGGTCCAAAAGTTGTTGAAATTATTACCATTAACAGAAGGACTGTGCAATAGCTGACCAGCAACAGGTCATGTGGGGTAACATTAACTTTTCTCTCTTGTTATTCACCAGAACTAAGCTCTAGACACAAGAGATGATGGGTCAGAGCCAGATAGTCACCCTTGGTTTTAAAATAGTTGATAACTCTAGATGGTTTGTGTATATGGATTAGGTTATGGATTTTGGAGTCCTGAGATCAGGGTTTTGGTCCGGAATCTGTTGCTTACTGACTTTGTGACTTTGGGAATGTCATTTAATATCCTGTTAAGTCTCAGATTATGCAACTCTAACGTGGAACACATCATACCTGGATCATAGTGGGCACTCAGTGTTGGTAGAATGAATGAGTGAAGTATGCACATAAAACATTTAACATTTAACGAGGGAAAGAAAATGTTAGTAATCATTGCTTCTGTGGTTGTTTCACAATAACCCAAAGCTTTTCAACAGTCTAAGTGTAATTTTAATATAATGCCTTATTACTAGCATTATTTTGTGTCATAAAAGATTATGCTATTTTGGAGAAACTGCTGAATTTAGAGAGAGAAGACTCAGGTCAGAACTTGGCTCCATCTTTTGCTGGCTGTTTGATCTTGAGCAAGTCACTTAACCTCTCTGAGCTTCCTAGTTCCCTAGTCTGTAAAATGGTACGATAATGTCTGGCTCTTCTGCCTTAGAGGTAAGGATCAAAATTGAAATAAGATCCCTGAAAGCATTTCCTAGGCTGCAATGTACGATGTGAATAAATGCTTTTGTGGTTTTTCCCGTGGTGGTGTGGTTTTATTTTATTTTATCTTTTATTTTATTTTATACATTCTTTATTTCATTTTTATTTTGTTTTTATTCACTTTAGTTTAGTTTACTTTTTTACTTCACTGTTTTATCTGATTTTGTATTATACTTTATTATGAGGGATTTAAAGCAGTGGTTTAAGACACAAATCCTCGTCCTTAGAGAGGCCCGCTCTGTTGGTGAAAGCATGCGGGTAGACCTGCTGGTCCCTGGAGGGCCAGTGATGCGTTCTAGGGTCTCCTTTGCATGTGCTGCTGTTGCTGGCCTTGCTGGGAGCCCTTTCCAGTAGAGAGATGGAGACTCCCACAAGCATACCAGGCCCTCTTGTCAGAGAATCATCAAGATGCCCGTTAAGGGTGAGGTAGAAGGTGGAATTCCATGGAACAGAGTAAGGTAAATTGGTCCTGGCCACTCCGACATAGAAGTGAATGACTTAGATCCAGAGATGCATGTTGAAATTGCTCTTCCATCATCATAAAGAGGAAGGAGATGGAGATGATTTTATTCCCATTTGACAAGTAAATCCACGAATGACTCATATTGACATTCCGAAACCCAAGGCAAGAAGAGCACACTTGTCGTACTTAGGCATCTATGAAAACGCATTATGATGGAAAACTAATAGAATGTGACACTTTTGGGGGGGGGCTGGATTTCACACAAGTTTCAAAACATCAAACTTTTTATTTTCCTGAGGACAAAGTAGGAGGGATTAGAAAGACAACCCAGGCCTGGGAGTGACTGAGAGATCAGAAGACTGGGAAGTGACTTCTCAGCGCTCGGAGGCTTGTGTAAGCTTTAACTGACTGAACCAGATAACCAGCAGGATGCAGCAGGAACTGTCATTGGGTGCGGAACTCACACAAGCTGAACCCGCATTCCTGTGCCGCACCTTTCTAGCTGTGTGCTGTCCCTCAAGTCACTTAACTTCTCTGAGCCTCCATGGTGTGGGATCTTAAGGGTGCCTAGGAACACCTCATAGCATTGTTCTGGGAACTAAATAAGGTGACTCCAAAGTGTCGAGCACAGCATGAGCATGCAGGTGTAGGCCTTCTCTTCCTCCCCTTCTCTTCTTGCCTCTACCTTCTCTAATATTAATAACCCAGGGTAGAAATGGAGACTCGGATTAGGCCACTATGGATTTAATATGACAGGCAGTAGATCATGGTGGCTAAAAAATTTGGACTCTGGAGCCAGCCTGCTTGGACCCCAGTCCTGGGCCTGACACTTACAAGCTGCATGTCATCTTGGGCAAGCTATGAAACCTCTCTGTGCTTGGTTTCCTCATACGTAAAATAGGGAGGTACTATCTAAGCCACGTGGGTTAAATGAGTCCATATTTATAAAGTGCTTAGTGCCTGGCACAGAGTAAGTGCTATATAAGCACCTGTGAATTAAAGTCCCATCTCCACTCTGCCACTCAGAGCAAAGACATTTGCTGGGCCTTTATCTGCCTGGAAGCCCCCTAGCAGACAGGTACCAGCACTTCAAAGGCACCACTTGGCCTCATTTTCTGACTGACAGCTTCAAAATCATGTGTGCTGCATCTTCTACCATCCCCCAATGCTACATAAATCTTTATAGAATTGGATTGTAAAGAGCCAAGTATTGGAAAACTGGAAAGCCTAATATCCCAATCGATCACCTGAGAGTGGTTCAATGGCATTCCTGTAAGCCCTCTTAGCATCATCCTCGCCCTGCTGTAACAGTCCTCCACCTTGGACCCAAAAGGCAGAGGGCAGAGAGCCCTTCTGCTGCTTGTCCCTGCCCCACTCTGACTGCTGTCAGGCAGAACAAAATAAATGTTCAAAGGATTCGAGTTATTCTCAACTAGCGCCAAAGCACAGGATCCAGCTGTTGGCAGTTATTCCCTCTAACATACTCCTGGATTGAATGCATCTAAGTCTGTGTTGGAGTTGCGGGGGAGCTACGGAAGAAGGAAAGTGCTGAAGGATAAGAAATGTCACTGTTATGTTAGCCTCAACAAAGTCTTGACTGGGGTCAAGGAAGAAAAATGGAAAACCTTTAAGAAAGAAAAGGTGCTTAGAAAGAGGCTGGTGTTCTTTTCCTTCCCTCAGGTCCTATGAATGAAATTCAAAGCTTCTCTCCTTGACGACAGATTTTTTTAAATGATGGATAAAATATCCTCCAAGGATAGACGTTGTCCCTGGCCACAGTCAGTGCCTCCCAGCAGAGGCAGACACAGAGCGGGCTGAATCACAAGTTTTCCTACCAAGGGGAATCCACGACACCCAAAGGGGCACTTTGAAGCCTGAGCCATCTCAGCAGGAAAGAAAGTTTCCTAAATGCTAGGTTGAGCAGGTCAGCATCCTCACCCTATCTTTTGCTTCCCCTGTTCATGATCCTGAGCCAATTTTTTAAAAAGCCGGTTTTAAGGCTTGTTTGGATTCCTGTGCACTCAGCTCTTCTACACCCTTAAAAGCTTGAGAGGAAATGTCTAAAAAGCATGATTGAGGCCAGCTGTGCTGCACCCCAGCCAAACCAAGATACATGAGCCTCCCTTCTCCACGATCTAGTCTGACTGCTGTGGTTCCAAGAATCCTATAGTGGTCAGCAAAGATGGCCAAGGTGGCTGGAAGGAGCAAGGTGGCCTGGCCACTGGCCACGCACTCATGCCAGCTGAGGGGGTGTTCCTCACACAAAGCACCTCTCGTGTGGCTATCTTTCAGATGTTTTCCAAAATGACAAGCTCACCTTAAAGGAAAGAGAAGGAATGCTTAAAAATGACTTCTGAGAAATTGGATGGATAGACGGACAGACAGACATAGATGGATAGAATGATAAGGCGAAGGTGGCAAACTTAAAATTGGTGGATCTGGTTAGCTGGGGGGTTGTGGGGTTTGCTGTATGTGTGTATATATGGGTTTTCTTAAAAATTATTTTTGTAATTGTCCTCTAAGTTTGAAAGTATTTCAAAATAAAAAGTTAAACAAAACAAAAGCAAAAATGCCTTCTGAGTA
>JAQZBX010011986.1:0-41858 GCA_029593785.1 Cabassous unicinctus
AAAACAGGAACCACAACAGTCAGGAACAACAAACTGAGGAGTGGGATGAATCTGATTCCAGAATTTACAGAAGGTCCAGTTTTCAACAAATGATTACAAGGCAGGCAAATGAGAAAACATGGACTATACACTGGGGAAAAAAAGGAATTCCCTGCAAAACTCCAAGCATTAGGATTAGAATGTGATATCCCTAACTCCAGAATTATAAATATGTTCAAAGAGCTAAAGAAATCCTTGGAAAAATGTATTAAAGGAAATCAGAGAAATGTTAAATAAGTACACCAAAGAGTTAAAAGCTATGTTGAAAACCAAAGTAGAACTGGTGGAGTTAAAAAGAATGCAATAATATAATTTAAAAATTTACCAGAGAGGATCAACAAATCTGAGCAAAAACAAAACAAAACAAAACAGAACAAAAAAAAACACAAAAACAACAACAAATGAAACCTTAATTTATATAGATCCACTGTGATTACCCAATCTGAGAATGAAAAAAAGATGAAGAAAACTGAACAGGCCTAAGAAATGTGTGGGACACCATCAGGCATACTAACAGACTTTTAATAAGAGTCCCCAAAGGAGAAAAGAAAGGGGTGGGTCCAAAAGAATATTTGAAGAAATAATGGCTGAAAATTTCCTAAACTTGGTGAAAGACATGAATGTACACATCCAGACACTCAATGGATTACAATAGAATAAACTCAAAGACATTCACAGAGAAACATACTATGATCAGACTGTCAAGAGTCATAGATAAAAAGAGAATTCTAAAAGCAACAAGAGAGAAGCATCTTGTTATGGGCAAGGGATCCTAAATAAGATTAACAGGTAATTTCTCATCAGAAATTATGAAGGCCAGAAGGCAATGGAGGGTCATTTTCAAATTTTTGAAAGAAACCAACTGACAACTAAGAATACTATATCCGGCAAGACTATCCTTCAAAAATGTAGGGGAATTTACAATACTCCCAGATCAACAAAAACTGAGAGAGTTTATTGCTAGTAAACCTGTGCTCCAAGAAATGCTAAAGGGCGTCCCTAAGTCTGAAGTGAAAGGACGCTAGAAAGTAACTTGAGTCCAAAGAAATAAGATACATTGTTAAATACCAAAAGTAATGGGCTGAAGGAAAATCAGTGCTCAAGGGAAATTTATGGCTATGCCTATATTAAAGAAGAAGAATGATCCCAGATCAATAACATAACCTTCCACCGTAATGAAATATAAAAAGAAGAACAAACCCAAAGCCAGCAGAAAGAGGGAAGTAAAGTTTAGAGTGGAGATAAGAGAAATAAGAAAACAATAGAATCAATCAAACAAAAAATTAGCTCTTTGAACATATCAACAAAATTGACAAACTATTAGCAAGACTGACCAAGAACAAAAGGAAACTCAAATAAAAAAAACCAGCAGTAAAATGGGAACATTACTACTGATGTTTATGGGAATAAAAAGGAGTGTAAGAGAATGCTATGAACAATTGTATGGCAACAAATTAGATAAACTAGATGAAAAGGAAAAATTCCTAGAAACGAACTATCAAAACTGACTCAAAAAGAATTAGAAAAGCTGAATAGACCTATAACAGAAAAAGAATCAGTAATCAAAAATTTTCCAGCAACGATAAGGTTCAGGACAAGATGGCTTCACTGGTGATTCTGTCATACACTTAAAAACATCAGTCTTTCTCAAACTGCCAAAAAGTAGAGCAGGAAATGCTTTGTAAGTTGTTCTATGAGGACCATATCACCCCAATACCAAAGACAGCACAACAAAGGAAAACTAAAGACCAGGATCCCTAACAAGCATACATTAAAAACAAAACAAAACAAAACAAAAACTCAACAAAATTCTAGGAAACTGTATCCAGCAGCATATTAAAAGGGTTACTCTATACCATGACTAAATAATTGCAATATGAAGTATATACCCAGGAGAATAGAAAGCAAAAAGTTGTACACAAATGATTATAGCAGCATTTTTCACAATAGCCAAGAAGTGGAAACAATCAAAATGTCCGTTAACTAATAAATGGTTACATGTAATATGGCATATCCATACAAAGGGATATTGTTTAGCCATAAATAGGAATGATTTACTCATGCATGCTACAACATGAAATCTTGAAAAATATTATGTTATTTGAAAGAGACTAAATATAAAAGCCACATATGAGAGGATTCGATTTAAATGAACTTTCCAGAATAGGCAAATCCATACATACTGAAAGCAGATTAGTAGTTGCCAGGGGCTGGGGATAAAGGTAATGGGGCATGACTGCTTAATGAGTATGGGGTTTCTTTTTGGAGTGATGAAAATGTTCTGTAATTAGATAGTCACAATGGCTATACAACATTGAGAATGTGCTGGAAATCACTGAATTATGCACTTTAAAGTATTAAAATGGTGAATTTTATGTTACATGAATTTTACCTCAATAAAAGGAAATTATATCTTCTCACTAAAAATAAAATAAAAAAGAATAAGAAGATAGACTGAATACAGACATTTTTCTATATTTGCCTCAAAATCAATGAAAATTATAGCAAAGTGATTAAACATTAAAATTAAAATGTAACTATAAACCCATGTAAAAAAAGAAATAGGAGAAAGAACATAGGCAAATAAAAGATGCCAACAAATTTCTGGAAGGTTGAATGATTTTAAACATTTGTTTAATGGATTCTTCTGTGAGAGGAAGGTCCAGATTGTGTAAAGAAAACTGGAGCCAATCTGACAAGCATAATCCAAGACACCTTTAGGCTTGGGAATGGAAGGTGTGAGAGAGGGTAGGAGCTCTCTGATTAGATTAGATTCTCTGGCTTGTGAACATAGGTGAATTTTCATTGTAATTTAAAGGTAACTGAGAGAATCTAAAACATAGCTAAAGTTAGGAGAAGCAGTGCAATCAGTGTAACTGAGATAAATCTTCACTTATTTAATGGGGAATGCATGAAAATATCTTAGATTTATAAGCAGAGTAGAATAAAAATACTATTTGAAGATAGGGCAAGGAAGAATTATTAACAGAAAGTATAAAAACAGAGTTAAAGTTTTATCTCAAGGGAAATGAGAATAGAAGTGAGGTGAGATAGCATTGCATCTCTTTATGGGAGCTTTTGCTATTCATTATGAATCCTTTTTTTTTTTTCATTTCCTTCCTTTTTTTCTGCCAATGGATTATCCATCTGCTCTATAATAAGAAGAAAATAAAAGACCATCTCTTTGAAAAGTCTGGAAAGCGACAACAGGCTAGATTTCATATGTAAATTTATTTTGAGTGAGGCCATATTGCAGTACCTTCAACTTTTGCAAATGTATTTATATGCTATTAAAAATAAAAGAATTAATTTTAAAAATGCCAGTGGTTTAATATAGCATTACTCTGAATGAAGGGATGCCCCTTGTAGATTGAGATGGAAAACTGTCTATAATATTTATAGGCTATACAATACACAATAATAAATATTAGTTGACAAGTCTATATCAAATATTTAATGCTTATTAAGTGCCAAGCACAATTTTAACTTCTTTATATGTGTTCAATTAATTAGTTCTCACAACAACCTTCTCAGATGAGGAAAACTGACACAAGAGAGTTCATATAACTTGTCCAAGGTTCCACAGATCTGGTGGTAGAACTAGAGTTAGTACCCAGGAAGAAATGCCTCCCCATTATGGGATACTTAGATGAATTTAATATCATTTTACTTTATTTCATAAGCACCAAATCCTTTGCTTTTAATTCAAAGACTACATGACTGGAAAAGTTGCTGCCCTACACAATATCACTCTTGCCTAACTTATAAAATGGTGGTAACAAAAGTAAATACCTCATAAGCTTATAGGAAAACTATGTGGCTAACTATATATGTACATTGCTTAAGAAAAAGTGTGCCACAGAAAAATTGGTTGTGTTAAATTTATTTTTATTACTATTACCACTAGCCAATTCTTTCATTTCCTGTTCAATCTGTTCCAATGTTGGAAGAAGCACTGGCAATATTTGACTCATAGATGTATATGTCTATCTAAATGTGGCCCTTACTTAAGCACAGTTCTTGCTTCCTGTGCTACCTTAAAACTTAATTATCATAAGATTTGACTCAGATGTTTTATTTAACTTCTGGACATTTTAAAAAAATATTTGCTCTGCCTTTCCTTGCATATTTGGAAAGTATAGCACAATGCACTAAAATTGCAGGCCGAGTGAATGGTAAAAGTCTACTTTTTTATCAAGTGCCATTTAAAAAGTCTCAACAAGAATCAGGTCTTAGAAGTCAAAATAATATCAATAAATCACAATAAGCAAAAGAAAGAATTATGATGTCAAGCCATATTAGACTAGTAGTAAAGGAAGCCATTGTGGAAGAGGATTAAAAAGAGATTTGGGGAGACCAGAACTCAATCTAGAACTGAAATGCATGCAGCTGTGTTGGGTAATTTATCTGGTTCTTGCAATGGTTGACATGGGATATAAATGGCGACATAGATATGATGACAGAATGGATGCATAATAATGCCTGTCATATAATTGAATCAATATAAATATGTGTACACACCTGCCTCCTCAGCTATACTATTGCTATTTCAAGGGCAAAAATATGTCTTAATTACCTCTGTGGCCTCCTACAGGGATATTGTATGACAAATACAAATCAAAATATGTTGAATGAATGAACTAATGTACAATTGCTTGGATGGAGGATTGGTGGATCTATTTCAATTCTAAAAGTACACAGTTACATTTGGAAGAACAAGGGACATCAAATTACAGACTAATATAGGAAATTGCATTCCGAAAATATTCCTCTACACATATCATTTAGCTTCTTAAACAATTTCATTGGTGTTGTCTATCTTAAAAGAAGCTTAATAAATGTATATGAGGCAGGTCTTTAAATTAGTCATCCAGGAATATTTTTAGGAATGTTCTTACATGCTCTATAGTGGAAAATTTAATAACATTTCTCCTTTAGAACCATTTTGCAAGATGTAAATCCCTTTCAATCATTTTGTACAAATTATAATCATCATTTGTGCTATCTATGATAATAAAGGATAAAGTTTAATAATTTTATCTACCATTTTTTGAGAAATTACTTTGTATTTGATGTTATTCTAGGCTATTTTACAAATTGTCTAATTGAACGTCCATAGACACTACTCCAAGTAAATATTTTTCCAGAGTACAGATTAGGAGTCCACAAAGTTGCTAAGTAACTGGAATGGCTCTAAAATTTATACTCTTTCCATTTTGAAAGAACACTCCTATCATGATGATGCTGATGCTGACAGTGATGACAGTTGTAGGTAACATTTATTGAACATTGAGTATGGGCAAGGAAATAATCTCTTTTATTTTTAACCACCAGATGACATGCTATTATTAATCAATTTTTTTTTATGTATGAGGAGCCTGTGACTTCCAGAGTATCTTATCCAATGTCATACCCAAGTAAAGCTCCTTAGATACAAGGGGTTTTTCTTGAATTCTCTGTTGCACCTTAAGTGCCTAGCATACTGTCTGACACATGCCATATTCACAATGAAATTTATTAATTGAATGGACATAAATCATGGCATCATTAGTACTCAATTTTGTTTTGTTTTATTTTGATTTTGCTCTTAACTGCTATGTTACGATTATTCTAACTATCATTTAAGGTCACTTGAACTTGAATATGGACTCTTTTATGTTTACTGGGAAGGATGTTTCAAGTATTGGTATGGCTTGAAAATTTTCCCGTAAGTAGAGGTATTTGTTTCTCTCTTGTCATCTATCTTTTGACTGAGAGTTTGTCATCCTCTGTCTTAGAAACCACTCAGGATAGATTTTTAAGGTGGCTTTCAATATACAATTATCTACATTTGCTAGTAACCTGACTGAAAACTTCATACCATTTCCGATGTTAGTTCTCTAAATATGTAAAGCAGAGATGAAATGAATGAATTCTTACTTGATTGATACAATCAGTGGACTCCTCCTTATCTAAAAGAGACAGTACACTTTGTCAGAGACTTATGAAAGATCTTACAGGAGCACATACATAACTTTATTTCTGAAGGATTTCTTCAGGTTAGACTAGGGGTAATGGATCTGAAAATGTACTACAACCAATTAACTGGTTATTAAAAGGATCTTATAAAAGAAGAGCTAGGGAAATGTAAGTTAAGCCAATGCATCTAAATTTCTGCGATAAGCCAAATGCAGTACACCAAAGCTTTTACTACATACACCCAGGGGCTAATGCCTTGATTAACAGCTTAAAGCATTTTTACATTTCCAAAACATATCCTTTCCAATTAAAAAAAAAATTTCATTTTTTCCAACTTTGCAAACTAACAATTCTCACTGTTTTCTGTTCTGGTGCCAAAACAACAAAGCTTCCATTCAAAGTGAAGCATACAAACTCCAGGATTTTCTGCATTGGCTCTTAGTTTCACAAGGCAGTGAGCAAATGCACAGTAGGAGAGAGTTTTGCATACACTGTCATTCTTGCAGGTTCAGATGTGGTGATCAGCAGGACTATAGCATTAAAAGTGCAAGTGTCAGTAAAGATGGCCCACAAGGACAAGGGATGAAGGTTACTTTGAATTGCCTTTGAAGGCAATAGATAGTGGAATAGCCTTTGATATTGGGAATCAGCACTGGTCTACTCAAATCACGGACATTTGCCTTCCACACAGAGGGGAGAAAAAATATAGATATTGATGGGCTGCTCAAACAGGGTAGGAAGAGGAAAAAATAGTTATTGCTCAGGTGTTTAGATAGCAGTGGGAAAGAGTAATTAAAAGTGGACAAGACTTCCTTTGGAATAAAACATGAAACAGTGGGTATTCTACACTTGTCAAATGCAATTTTTTTTTGAAAAAAATTGTTAAATGTGCCCTCTGGCTAATTTGCTGGCAAATACAAGCTGTTCTCCCCAGATATCCAAAGTTATATGCTGCTTTTACTAAACTCACTAAAATATTTTCCCCTTAACAATTTCCTTATTCAAATTGGCTGGAGGGAGATTCATTAGGGAGAGTAAGGCGACATAGAGGAAAGAAACCAAATTAGATAACATTTTCATGTCCTAGCACATATAAGTAAATTAGTTGGGAATGACCAACTTTGGTTTCCAAATATTCTTGGGCATAAACAGAGGTTTCCAGTGAAGGCTGAAAATTTAATAAAGGGCTATATTTTAGATTTTCTGGGAACACACAATATTAACATCACCTATGAGAAAACAGTATTTTTATATTGCACAAATACTAGCTAACAATTACACAGTGCATACATTATGCCAGGCACTTTCATACATATTAACAAATTTATTCTTCACCATAAATTTTTAAGATAGATACTCTTCAATCTCCGTTTCATAGATGGCAGATTGAAGTACAAATTGGTCAAATAAACTTTTCCCAAAACACATTAAGAGTAAGAAGAGTACTGGGATTCAAACCAGGATGCCTTAATTAATGATCTTTGCTTTTATTACCATAATATGCTCACCCTCTCATCAATGGACTTTTACAAGTTATTTCAGCTTCAAAAAACTTATCTCTTCAAAAGTAAGTCTTGCTAATACCCTTATCAACTCAATTCTAATCACACACAAACTCTAAAACAATGTCATATATTTGTGCATACACATGAGGACAACTTAATGCTCTGTGTTAAGCTGTATCTATCCATAGTATCAGTAACATTTAAGATATATGTGTTTCATAAGTGAACAATAAGTTATACTACTTTTGAATGATATATAAATCTGTGTTTATGTGCTTGTGATTATAACACAGTTGTCTCAATACACTCCTTATTGGGAAAAGGCTATCTTAGTATAAATTGTTGCACAATTTTCCTGATACGGGAGCTAATTCTATAGTGGTGTCACTATAGTGTGACACACAGACAATGGTGTCTATAATATATTAAGGATCCATAATAGTCATCCAACAATATATTTCTCTGTATGTTAGATGTTTAACTAAAATAGAAACGCAAATAGGTAGCTCTGAAGCAATTGAAGCACGTGGTAGCAGTCCAAGATACACAAAGATGGCATCATGCATTAAAAAGACTAAAACTATCTAGAGGATCTTTACTGACACCATCAATAATTCAATCCACCAATTCACATGTGTTTTAGGTAGAAATAAAGAATTGACTGCTTGGATTTGTGGGAGTGTCAAAGCCTAACCAAGATATATTAGGGTGGCTCAGTATGGGATGTCAGGGCTCAAGCAAGGGATGGAGGACTTTCAACTATAGCAAAGGAGTGGTGTGAGGTGTTGGCGTCCAGGAAGGGAGTGCAGGGCATCAGTAGTGATGGGAGATTGGTTACATACAGGAGGCTTAATCAAATAAGTAAATATATTAGAGATAATTAAGGCTGGTTTCTTACAAGTAGAGAAGGAAATTACAAATACGGGAAGGGAGAAAACTGCAATGGAGCATGTGGTATCTAAATGGAATATCAGTGTGTACACATGGTTAGAGAGATGATATATGGGGTAGAGAAATAAGTTAATTGTGTGTATGTGTACGTATGTACTTTCCCATGTCTGGTCCCACAGTTTGTTCACTGAGAGGGCCTGTTATTAAGATACTTTCATAGCAATGAGCATGCCTAGAACACATTTCTTGATTTGTAAATACTATTTTCACTCCAAGAAACCAAGGCTTTTGGAGAAATGTTTGATTCTATGATAGGAACATAAAAAATACAGGATAAACGTGGAATATCCTGTTGTCCTCAGAAATAAAATGCTCAAAGAATTATGGGGATGTGATAAGAGAACACAGGAGCTAACTCAAAAGAGTCCCATTGGCCAAATCAAAATAATTTGGACATCAAAATAAATAGCCATGTTTAACAAATTCTTACCTATTGAATAAAATAAGAAACCATGGAGTTGTTACAAATATAAATAAATTAATAAATAAATTGAAAGTATGATGAAGAATGTAATATTTACATAGTATCAATGCAACTTCCCACTAAATATATATTCATTAAAATTGGGAAAATAGTGACCATATAATAAGGAAAGCTGGCAAACACTACTTTAATCAAGTGATCAAGATGAATGTCATCAGTAAATGCACTAATTAAAATTGTATGCCACCTGTTTTAGTTTGCTAAAAGCTGCTGGGAGCAATACACCAGGAATGGGCGGGCTTTTATAATGGGAAATGTTTAGGTTAAAACCTTACAGTTCTGAGGCTGTGGAAGTGTCCAAATCAAGGCATCATCAGAGATGCTGTCTCACTAAACTGCAGCTGTAGGTGATCAGGCTCATGGTGGCATCACCTAATGATACTTTCTCCCTGAGCTCAACTGTGGATGATCAGGCACATGGCAGGGCATAATGGTGGCTCTGCCTTCTCCAAGCTTAGTTTCTCTGAGTTTGGCTGTGGACCATCAGGCATATGGCTCGTCTCTCCCATCTCCTCGTTTCTTTCAGCCTCTCCTCGGCCTCTTTCTGTGCTTCTGGCTCTGCGGATTCTAGCCTCCGGCCTCTGGGACTTTTCTCGCAGCCTCTCTGGGTTGCACTGTCTCTGCAGCTTTTTTCTGTGTCTGAGGCTCTTTAGTCCTTCGTTTATAATGTAGTCCCATAAGAGGATTGACACCCACCCTGGGTCCCATAATCTTATCAAAACTTCCCATCTACAATGGGTTTACAGGCACAGGAATGGGTTCGCTTTAAAAACCGGATTTTCTGGGGTGCACAAGTCTCAAACCAGCACACCACCCAAACGATGCAATCAAAATAATGCAGGGTAAAACTCCTGTTATATTCCTGCAGAAGATGCATAGCCTGAACCAAATCATAAGGAAACATCAGATGACCCCAAAGAGAGTAACAATCTTCAAAATAAATAGCCTCTAATCTTGAGAACTGACAATGTCATTAAGTGAAAGAAAGACTGAGGATTAGTTCAGGCTAAGGGAGAATATAGAGATAGGAGAACTAATTGCTGTGTGTGATTCTGAACTAGATTATTTTCTTATAATAAACATTAGTATGACTGTCGGCAATGCCTTATCACAGTCTAAGGATTAGATGAAAGTAACATAATGCTAACTTCCCGATTTTGGAGTTTGTGTTGTAATAACGTAGAGAATGTTCTTATTTGTAGTCAGTGTGTAGTCACACACACACTGACTTTACTAAAATTTGATATATCAACTCTACACCTTACTTTCAGAAGGTTCAAGAAAAAATTTTCTTTGTACTTTCTCTGTAACTTTATGTTAAAAAATTGATTTGCGATGAGTGATTTTTACATTTCATTTTAAGGAGTTAAAGCAGAAACACTCGCTAAATGTGGTCCTGCAAATGTGCAAATAGTAACATTTAAAGGTTCCTGAGAAACAGATGAATTCTGTTTTGGTTACTGAATATCATTCAAGAAGGTCACTGATTACTTATGTGTCTAGGTTTACCCAATGCCTTCTAGACATTGTACCCTATCATGCACATAAGATACCTCAATCAGGGAGCGTCAGCTAAAACATTTAGTCTAAATACACCTTTCTCTAGTAAAAATTTCCTTTTATGACCTTCGACAGATCAGAGCCTGTCACTTAACAAGTCCATATCATTTTGCAATTTCCCTATCATTTTGCATATCAAACTTCAAAGTAATTACTTTTTATCAATTAAAGTGTTAGCTTCATGAGCTTGGGTGTTGAATGATTAATGAAAAATATTTCAGTGGCTGTTTTATTTTTTATATATTTGAATATAAATATATATATGTATAATTTATGCACATATATTTTTATATGTACATATATTTATATAATTAGAAATTAAAGCAGAAGGCTACTATGGGAGAACCAATTCTACCTTCAGTTTTTTCTCCTCCATTTCTGTTTCTCAGGAAGTAATATTATTAAATTTACCAGATTCTAGAATATATTTTTTGTTATTTTGATGTGGTTATTCAAATTTTTAAATATATTCTAACTAATGTTTATTAATACAATGCTGTACTAAATTAAACAATAAAATTCTTCTGAGAAGAATATAATGAACAACAGGAATCCCTGACCTTTTATCATAAATTCCTCAAACTCCCTGAGGAAATTTTTTAAGGTTACTATATTAGTTTTCCTCCATATTTCCAAATAATATGTTTATACTACTTTTTCCTGATTTCCCAAATGATTTCTTGCTTTGATGGTTAAGAATTTATCACACTTAACATCCCAAGGTAAACTCACCTCTCCTAATTTAAAATAATATTATTTTAGTTCCTCCATTATCATTGTAAATTTAACTAATATTACCATACTTTTGTTTATTATTTTAATGACCTGAGAAAGTACATTCTGCCCATAACCCTTTATAAGATGAAGATATTTGCATTCCATACTTCTGAACATCTCTCTTCACCTTGTAATCCTCCCAGCTTCTATATTTGCACTATTATGTATTCATGTTTAATAATTTGTGTTACATTTTCCAAACTTATTGATCACCATTGCCTTGTCTATTTCAGGGCTCTGAAACTGAAATGCCTACAGAGGCAATGTAATACAAAAATAAGTGAACCAGGGCAAAAACAAGAAAACTTGACCACCAGCAATATAATTAGATTATTCTGTTTAATTATATTTCTATATATACCATTACAAGCATATCACATCTATTATTTTGTTTACATAATATAAATAAATAATAAGACTAAAATATGCATGATGCAACATAAAGTTTTGAATTTTTCATTTGAAATTGAAAATAGAATACATCTTTTTCAAATCTTTTTCTTCTTTTATGTGGTTCCAAATACCTGACCCTTTTAATCTGTACCACATAATGCCAATGTCATTCTTATACCTTGGGTAGTAGCATGCAATAAGAAATCAGCTTTGAATCATTTAACATGGAAAATATTTAATTATACTCAGTTTTATGGTAGATTATAGCTGTTCACCATTGTAAGTGCCTTCAAAGATGGATATAATCTTCTCAAGAAGATTTTTCTATTTATGGTAACATATCCCAAGGTATTTGTAGAGTTCTAATATACCAGGATTACCGTATTTAATTTTCAGTGTCATATTGTAGTAAAATAACTTCCAGTTGAAGCTCTTCATTCACACTATCAATATTCATTGAGAAAGATGAATTGAATAATGTTAGTTCATTTTCATAAAGTAAAGAATGAAATAATATTTTCTGAAATTCAATCTTCAATTTCACAATTTATAAGAATGTAGTTCAGAGTATTAGTCATTTTGGAAACGTATTTGCATAGGATATTTGGTCCGATTATTCCTTGCCAAATGAGTTTCCCAAAGAAACCATTTCACTAAGAATGAACAAATTGAATTATATTCTATTGTACATATGCTTGGAGGCACTTACTGAGAAATGTTCAAAATGTTCAGGGAGATTTGATATTAAAAAAACACACACACAAAAAAACTAAATTTTTACCCCACATAATAGGAACAGGTTTATTTGTTTCAACGGTTGAAAAATGTCTTCAACAACATTTTAAACCACCATTCTCAGGGAGTGGGTGTAGTTCAGTGGTTGAACTCCTTTTCCTATGCACAAGGTCCCAAGTTCAATCCCCCGTATTTCCTAAAAAAATAATAATAATAAATTAAACACTATTCTCTTCTGTAATAAAGGAATGACAATGTTGTAGATATAACATACCTAGAAAAGCATTAAAATCTTTGTGACTTCTTAGAAGTGTGTATCAATGTGTTAATTATTATATTCAAGGAATTTTCATGCAATTTCTAATTTTTCAATATGAAATAATTACTCATGAATAGTGCAATTAATGGATTTATATTCGGTACCTTTGAAAAAATATTGCCACACTGGATTTAAGTTTCTAATCTAGAATTATATTATCAGTGAGCAGAGCTGAAATCCCATCTGTAACTGCACTGTCTGGCAAGGTACCCACTAGCCTCATGTGGCTGTTTGAAAAAGTTTAAATTAAATTAAAATTAGCTCCTCAGTCATGCTAGCCACATTTCAAGTATTTAACAGCCACATGTGTTGGTACCTACACTATTGGAGAGCACAGATACAGATGCATTATAACAGGAAGTTATATTGTAAAGTGCTGATCTGTAGAAGGATTAGGAATCTTTTTCTGTAAAGGGAGAATGACTAAATATTTTACGATTTGGGGCAGGATGTAATCAGTTACAATTACTCAATGCTGCTGTTTTAGCAGGAAAATAGCCATAGACAATACGTAAATAAAGGCATGTCTGTGTTCAAATAGAACTTTATTCAAAAAAGCAGGTGGCAGTGTATATTTTTAAAACCACTGAAAAATATTTATTTTGACAAATCTATGTGAAGATTTAAGGAATTTTTCTAATACGTAAAATAAGTCATAACAGAATATTTGTCAGATTTGGACACCATGTGCAAAAGGTTTTTGACCACCTATAAATTGTCAATAGTTAAATATAACCATGTAGTATTTTTTACACCTGGATAATCAGTTGCAATAGAAAAATGCCTTGTAAAATCTTTTTCACACCTATTTTTCCACAGGAAGCAGGACATTTTTATCCATATTTTCAAAAGATAACGTTTAGAAAATTTGTAGTTCAATATGCTTTGGAAAATATGTGTTTGTACTGGGATACCTGATTTTTGCTAGGCTTTTATGTACTTATTATCTATTAAAAAGTTTCCACTTACTATATAATTGAATTTTCTTGCAGTAGCTCATACTTTATTTTTATGATTGCAATTTTAGTTCTCCATCAGGCCATTAAATTTTACATTATGTATCTATTTCTGTTATGAGTAATAATTTTTCTCCCAAAGGTATCTCAAGCATAGATATTTTTAAAAATTAAACATGTAAATTGTTATCACTAGAAGTTGTAAGAGGGAGGGAAGTATTCTCTAGGGCCTTTGGAGGGAATGAGGCAGTATAGACACCTTGTCTTTGGATTTCTGGCCTCTAGATATGTGAGAGAAAAAATTTCTGTTGTTTTAAGACAAGTCTGCGGTAATTTATTGCAGCAGCAGTAGGAAAGTACTATACATGGGTATGAAAAGAATTCATTATTGTCCTCACTATCTTATTGAAACTGTAGGACTAAGCATAATATAAATGACAAATATAATTTTACTTTTATTACAAGGCATAAATACTGTGGAGAACCCTGGAAAACTGGAGAAGGCAAGTATCTTCTAAAAGAACAGCAATTATTTTACTCCAGCCTATTTTTGGAATACAGAAATATGAATTCATAATTTTTGATTTTTTCCAAGAGAATTTGGAAACAATATATTTGATATGAAATTTCACAATTATTAGAATTAAAAATGACTAAAAGCAAAGCATCGTTAAACTGAGTCTCTCACTCATCAACTAGTTCACAGTCTCAGATCTATTGTGTGAACCCAAAAGTTGAAAATAAAAAGATGCTGTTTCCTAATACTGGTTGGTACATATTTTTCACTGCAAAACCAACTAATGCACTATGATTAATTCCTTTTCTTATGCCATTTTTTTAAATGATTATTTTCCCCAAAGTTTGTCGAAAGACTTAACCAAATCTCCGGAACTGCATTTTACATTCAGAAGCCATTATCCAGACAATTCCGCCTTGTTGCTCTTATCCCAATGGCATTGTGTTTACTGAACAAATTCTTACATTTCTATCTGGATTGTATTAACCTTTTCTAGTTCTTTTGTATTCTCTTTTTTTCAGGTTTATTTTCTTATTGTATCAGAGCATATCCAAAGTTACCTTGTTAAGAAAGATTGCTGCAGTCAGTTTTCTAGCATACACCAAAGCTCATTAGAGAAATGGAGTCAGACTGATTCAATTCCTTTGTCAGCAAAATCTCTTATTGCTTTTATTCTTCTTACTAATGAGGAGGAAGTATTTGTTCTGGATTTGGGGGCAATGTTTCTTTGCTTTCATTTAATTTCACAATGATGTATCTTGATATAGGCTTTTTTCTTAATAAATGTTCTGAGTGAACTTTTCCAGTTGGTCTTGAATTCTTTCATGTTTATTTTGTAATTTATTTTATCATTTCTTACCAATCATTTCCTATGTTATTATGAATTACTCCTCTATGTTTATGACTTTTCACGTACATTTTGTCCCCTTTATATCATTTTCTGAACTTTGAAATAGTTTCCTTTAGTATTCTTTCAAACTTTTTGAGTTTTAAAAAATATTTCCAAAAGCCTAGTTCTTAAATACTTCTTTTATATAGCTTTCTGTTCTTGTATTATTGAAGCTGTATCATGTTATGTTTTTCCTTGCTTATTATTAAATTGGTTCTGTTCTTTGAATTATTTTTTTCCTTTGGAGTTACATTTTATATTTTTTTCTCTTTTCCTTTGTTTGTTTGGGTTTCCTCTTTACTTTTGCTGGGCTTAGTCAAATATATGGTGAGCGTTGTTTGTCTATTTGTATTTAAGAATGAGGCACTTAGAAAGCTAATTATGAGTATATGTCACTTGCCTTTTCAACTGGAGGCTTCACCCTTCAGGGTGAGAAGACAAGAATTATTGATTAAACATTGTAACACTAAATGTCTAGAAATGTGGGGTCTTTGATCTACAATAGCTGCTCAAAGTTTTCTATCCAATTCTTCTAATTTTTAGAATCTAACACTCTATTTTCTGTTGGGAGTGGTAGTAGAATGACAGATGTATGTCTAATGTGGGAATATGTCAGAGAGAAGAGTGTCAATGAATTCTCTTTCATTCTTCCCCATTTTACACACTTGCTTCTACATACCTGCATTTTCTATGAGCTGATCTGATCTGGGTACTCTACAAGGCTCATATGTTTCTATTTATGCCCCCATCCTTTTGACCTATAAGTTAGCCTATATCTTTCTTTTCCTCCTTCATCAGTTACTACTTATCAAGAGTGGTTGAAATCATTTGTCTACTGATATTGCTACCTCACAATTCCTCCCATGTTTGTATGTGTTTTACTCATGGAATGTTAAAAGAGGGAGAAAATGTATGAGTGTTCAGTCTTTCAATTTATACACTACCAGTATATGTTCTAATTCTTTCTCTAGATTTTTATTAGTAAAATCAGAAAACCCATCAGTATTATTTACCAGAGAACTGTGATCACCAGTAACATAACTGATCACAATACTATTATTTTGTATCTGAGAAGCACATTATATATATTTTATCAGAGTATTTGATTTACTTAACCATATTTTGCCAAAATGTCCACACAACATGAATTTAAATTCCAACTGAGAATAAAAGAGAAGATATTGGGAAATTAACATCTTAACAGGCAAAATACAAGTAATCATTTTTATCTTGTTTGAATGCTATGAAAACTAATCGAGCCAATTTATATGATGACTTATGTGGTATGCTGTCTTGCTAAAAATGTAGTGTTAAGCACATGACAGCTGTCATTTCCGTGGTATTTTGATTTTAAAATATCTGTGCAATTAAAGAGTTCAAGTACAAATTGAATAATTATTTGTCAGATATGTTTCAGAGGTGAATCCCTCACTGGGTGTAGGGTTGAACCTAAAAGACTCTGAGATCCCATGCATGCCATAATGTCTCTGATTCTATAGAAAGTGTTTTATAATAAACCATAATGCTCATTTTCACACTAAAAACCAGCACTGCTGATGAGGTTTATTGGAAGAGAGAAAGCAGAATTTTTAGAGACTGCTATTGGATGTCTAGGTTTTAAGAACCTTTTGTAAGTATTTGTATATTGTGAGGAGCAGGAGAGAGAAACATGTTGCCAAAACCTTGATAGTACCCATAAACATTGATTTGTATTTCGCCAAGTAGCACTTTTATTTTAGAGGCTTCAGAACAGTGGGCAAGAGAACAATTTATAGCAACATGAATAAACTTTAATTTAACCAGAACATTTGATTAACTACCCTTTCAGTTTCATCCAACAAGCTGGATAATCAAGTTACAGCCGTACTTTGATATAAACAGTATGTAAGGTTTTGCCATGAAATGTTTTTAAAAGTCCTAATTTAGCATTTAAAAATATTTATAACAGTCTTCACATATCAATGGCTATCAAGTCATAAGAAGGATTTGCTTTCTCTCTGAATATAAAAAAGGAAGAATAAAGATAGGAGGTAGAAAACAAGGAAAAGTTTTTCCAAAATATTGACAAGGTAGAAAGGAAGTCTTGAAATTAATGTTTATCATCTGATACCACACACTAATTGAATCTCTCTGAGCCTCAGTCCTATTATGTAATAATATGGCTAATCATTCTACTCTCTAGGACTGCTAAATATTTCTTGTATACAAATTATGTGGTAGACATAAGCTGTCTATTAAATGATACCTAAATTATCATTGCTATAAGACAATTATTAATGGCATTCTTATAAGGAATATTTTCATTTTTTCATTTAACAACTAGTAGTGATACCTAACTCATGCTGAGAAGAGGGTTAGGTCTAGGTATCCCACTGTGAATTGGAAAGTCATGGTCCGGCCAAAATGAAGTTAGCATTATAGACAATGGAGTTGACAATAAAGACAATTTCATAATCAGTCACTCATAATATGCTAAGAAATAAGCATTCCATTGCCTACAGAGAATAATGAGAAGCTTATTTTTGAATAGGTTCCTTAGGGAAGGATTCTCACAGAGGATATATTTACTCTGGGACTTGCAGATTAGAGAAGAGTCAGCCATGTAAAGTTGAGAGCAGAAAATTACAAGCATAGGAAAAATAAGTTCAAGATAATAGAGGTAAAAAAAAAATTTTTTTTTAAGTTTCTGTCTTCTAGGAACTGTTGGAATGGCAAGTGATAAGAGACCAAGATGAAGTTTGATAAGAGAGCAGAGATAAGATCAAGGAAGATTTTGCAAACCTTTATAAAAAATTTGGATTTTTTTCCAAGTTTAATGGGAAAATGTTTAAACATGGAGGTCACAATATCTGTTCTACATTTTTTTGTAAAAGTATCCCATAACTAGTAAGTGAGGAGAGGACAGAATAGGAAAAAGAAACAGTGATAAATAATGTAATACATACATTTTAGTATTAAAGGCAAAGTAGTTTGCACTAATGGAATGACAGTGGAGTTAAAGAGGAGTGGACACATTTTGAAATACCTAGGAGAAGAAGAGGTTTGACATTTAAGTGCCTGAATCACATATCTCAGGAAGTGCCTCTGAAGATGGAACAGATGCATGCTTAAAGAACATGAGGGTTCTGGGTTTCATCGTTAAGTGACTGGTGACATCATACTATGGTGGGGAATGCTATTGGAGGAATAGATTAATAAGACAGAAATCAAATTCTAATTTGGACAAAATTTCTAACTTTAAGATGCCTAGAAAGCACCCAAATAGAGTCAAGAAGGCAAATAAAAATGTGAGTAGAGAACCAAGGGAAAGTCTGGGATGAGAATATAAATTTAAAATCATCAGTACTTAATTAATTTTTGAAATCATGGATATACATAAAATTACTAGAGGAGAGAACATTTGGAAATATTTCCTAAAGGCTAAAAAATAGGATAGAAGGGTAAGACTCAGCAAAGGACACTGAAAAGTATAAGTCACTAAATTAGGAGGAAATTTTTGAATATTTAGTATCTTAGATGCCAAAAGGAAGAACAATGTTTCGATTGTAGTCAATATATCTGAGCAGTGTACCTTTATTCAATCATTCCATAGAGAAATATGTTCTAAAAATCTACTCTGTGGTAGAAATTTTTCAGGTTCTATAGAAATAGCAGCGAAAAAAATGGACAAACATACCTGCAGTTATGGAGCTTATGTTCTATGGAAGGGAGACAGGCAAGAAAATACGAGAAATATGTAAAATATATGGCATGATAGCTAGTGATATGTTCGAAGAAGAAAGATTAATAAGGAAAGGGCTTAGTAAATCTTGGAAAGAGTTGATAAAATTTGGATAGGTTGAACTTTTATGCTTCAAGCATGGGGACTATTTCTGACATGAGTAAGAACAACTTTGCAGGAACATTCATGATGAAAATCTGTCTGTGAGGGACTGAAGATTGACTAGAAAGTGAAGAAAGGGGAACAGTGAGAATAGACCTTTCCTTCAGGAGCTCTTGTTGTGAACAGTAAATGATGTGGGGTTATAGGTGGAAAGAAATTAGGGGTCAAAGGAGGTTTTATTGATTTACACATTGTAAGCATTTATTTACTTGTGAGGTGGTGCATTCATTTAGGAGAGAATGCAGGAAAGTAAATATATAAATAAAAGGAAAGAGTGGAGGAAGTGAACTTTAATAAGAGTAAAGATAATCCATTTTAAAAGAAAAGAATGGGAGAAAAAGAGTGAGGCTATACTGGTTTACAATATAGTAGGGAAAAGATGAGGCAATGCAATCTCCTGAGAGTTTTGAGGAAAGAGAGGGTCTATGTACTAAAGATTATAAATGGATGTCTCCTAAAATTTTAAAGGGTCTCAACTAGGGAAACAGTAAGATTTTGGGTAAGTGTAGAATATTTATTGGAGGTTTGTACTTTGGAGTAAAAAAGTTAAATTTATTATATGGTTATGTAATTTCTCCAACAATGTTCAGCTGCTAGGATATGGCTACCACCCAGTATTCACTCTTACTAGCCCAACAAAGGATAGTTCAGTTCAACAAAGACAGGGATTCTATTTGAAGGTAACAAAAAAAGAGTCAAAGGAATTGAGGATATTTTCAAATGAGTGATTAGAAAATGGAACAAGAGATATAAAGTAAAGCAAGAAAGATAATATGTACTAGAGAATTTCAATGAAGTGCCTTAATGAGATCAAATATTTAAGGCAGTGCCTATTAAAGGTAGATTAAAGTGGGAGGATAAGAATGGACATGAGTGGGTCTCTGGAGGACAGAAGAAAGTGGTATGATATATTTAAAGTACTGAAAGAGGAAAACTGCCAGCTGAAAGTACTGTATTCGGCAAAGCTGTCCTTCAAAAATAAAGGGAAGATCAAAATTTTCATGGACAAACAAAAGCTGATAAAATATGTTACCAAAAGACCAGAATTACAAGAGATACTAAAGGGAGTGATGCAACTAGAAAGGAAAAGACAAGGGTGAGAGACGTGGAGAAGAGTATAGAAATGAAGATTATTAGAAAGGGTAAATTAAAGGTTAAGAAGACAAGTAATAAAACAATATGACAACAGAGAGCTGAAGGACAAAATGGATGAAGTAAGTAATGCCTTTACAGTAATAACATTGAATGTTAATGGCTTGAACTCCCCAATCAAAAGACATAGACTGATAGAATGGATAAAAAAATATGAGATAACTATATGTTGTCTACAAGAAACTCACCTCAGATATAATGACATAACCAGGTTAAAAGTGAAAGCTTGGAAAATGATATTCCATGCAAATAGTAACCAAAAAAAGCTGGAGTAGCGATACTAATATTGGGCAAAATTTAATTTAAATAGAATTTAAATGCAAAACTATTACAAGGGATGAAGAAGGTTATTAAGAAGTAAAATAATAAAAAATAATAATAAATAAAATATTTATCAAAATATTAATAAAAGGGACAATTCAGCAAAAAGAAATAACTATACTAAATATTTATGCATATAACCTGAGTGCCCCAAGATACATGAGGCACACACTGGCAAAACTGAAGGGATAGATAGATGTCTACAGTAATAGTTGGAGATTTTAATACACCACTCTCAGTTTTGGAGAGAACATATGGAAAAGTTTAAATAAAGAAACAGAATTTGAACAATATACTAAATGAATTAGAACTAACAGACATCTATAGGGCATTACACCCCAAAACAGAATATACATTCTTTTCAAATACCCATGGATCCTTCTCCAAGATAGACCATATGTTGGGCCACAAGACAAGTCTCAATAAAAAGATTGAAATTATACAAAACACTTTCTCTGGTCATAATGAAATGAAGCTAAAAATTGATAATGGATGAAAAAAAGAAAATTCATAAATATATGGAAATTAAACAACACAATATTAAATAATCAGTAGGTCAAAGAATAAATTTCAAGAGAATTCAACAAATATCTTGAAATGAATGAAAATAAGAAAACAACATAGCGACACTTATGGGACACCACAAAGGCATAACTGAGAGAGAAATTTACAGTCTTCAATGTTTACATTAAAAAAGAAGAAAGAGCTCAAATTTAACACCTAACTATACACCTGGAAGAACTAGTAAAAGAATATCAAACTAATTCCAAACCAAGCCAAAGGAAAGAAATAGTAAACATAAGACAAGAAATAAATGAAATCAAGAAAAAAAAATAGAATCAACAAAACCAAAAGTTGGTTCTTTGAGAAGATCAACAAAATCAACAAACACTTAGCTAGACTGACAAAGGAAAAAAGAGAGAAGACACAAATAAATAAAATCAGAAATGAGAAGGGGGACATTACCACTGACCCCGCAGAAATAATAGAGATCATAAGAGGATACTATGGACAAGAGTATTTCAAAAATCCAGACAATGTAGACGAGATGGCAAATTCCTAGAAACACACAAACCACTTACATTGAATCTAGAATAAATAGAAGACCTCAACAAATCAATCACCAGTAAAGAGATTGCAAGTCATCTAAAGCCTCCCAAAGATGAGAAGTCCGGCACCAGATGGCTTCACAGATGAATTTTACCAATCATTCAAAGATGACCTAACACCAATCTTGCCCAAGCTCTCCAAAAATTTGAACAAGAAAGAATGCTACCAAAGTCATTCTATGAAACCAACATTACCTTAATACCAAAACCAGTTAAAGATACTATGAAAAAAGGAAATTACAGACCAATATCTCTAATGAATATCATGCAGTAATCTTCCACGAAATACTTGCAAACAGAATCCAAAAGCACATTAATAGAATTATTCACCAAACTCATGTGGGTTTTATTGAGGCAATGTATGCAAGAATGGTTCAACCCAAGAAAATCAATTAGTGTAATAAACCATATTGATAAATTTAAGAAGAAAAATCATATGATCTTCTCAATTGATGCAGAAAAGCCATTTGACAAAATACAGCACTGTTTTTTGATAAAAACTCTCCAAAAGATAAGAATAGCAGGAAGCTTTCTCAATATGGTAAAGTGCATAAATGAAAAACTTACAACTAGCATTGTACTCAATGGTGAAAGACTGAAAGCTTTCCTGCTGAGATAAGGAACAAGGCAAGGATGCCCACTGTCACCATCATTATTCAATATTGTACTGTACAAATGGTGAAGCAACACATGAAAACATGTTCAACATCACTAGTGACTTGGGTAATGCAAATCAAAACTATAATGAGATATCATTCCACACCTATTAGACTGGCTGTTATTAAAAAGTCTGAAAACTGTAAATGTTGGAGAGGTTGTGGAGAGATAGGAACGTTTATTCACTGTTGGTGGGACTGTAGAATGTTACAGCCAATGTGGAAAACTGGCAGTTCCTAAAGAAGTTGAATATAGACTTGTCACAGGAGTTGCCAATACCATTGCTAGGTATATACCCTGAAGTGCTGAGAGCAGTGACATGAATAGACATCTGCACACTGATGTTCACAGCAGTGTTATTCACAATAGCCAAAAGTTGGGAACAATCCAGGTGTCCATCAACTGATGAATGGACAAACAAATGGTGGAATATGCATATGATGGAATATTATGCAGCAGTAATAAGAAATGAAGTCGTGAAGCATATGACAACATGGATGAACCTGGAGGACATTATGTTGAGTGAAGCAAGCCAGACACAAAAGGATAAATACTGTATGATTGCGCTATTATGAACTAAAGATATTTTGTGAAATATGTGAAATATGAATATGGGTAAAATTGCATATATAAGATCATTTTTCTTTGATACTGAACAAATATAGGTTAATACTACAAAATGTTAATATCAGACAAAAAACAAAACAAAACAAAACATTATACTAAGTGAAGGAGACCAGACACAGAGTACAACATATTGTATGATTCCATTTATATAAAATGTATATATAAATCAATTTATAAAGATAAATTAGATTAGTGTGTATAGGACTGAGAAAGAAATGTGAAGGGGTGTGGAGCCTTTCTTTTTAGAGTAATGTAATTGTTCTAAAATTTTTGAGATGATGAATATACAAAATTGTGATTATACTAAAAGCTACTGGTTATACATCTTGGATAGATCATATGGTATGTGAATATATCTCTATAAAATTGCTTAATAAACAAATAAATAATTGTGCAAGAATATCCAGAAATAGTAGCTATGTACAGCAGGGGAAACAGAGAGATTGAGAGGTGAGGAATTTTCTTGTTTGTTTTTTGTTTATTATTATTATTGAAATAATGCAAATGCTTTAATAATGTTTGAAGTGATGAATGCTCAACTATGTGATTATACCAAATACCATTGATTGTATACTTTGGATAAAGTGTATGCTTTTTAAATATGTATCCATGAAATTGATTTTTTTTTTTAAAGTTAACATGAATAAATGCCACCATTAGCATAGATGGTGGTTGGGAGGTATGTACCCCAGAAAACATGTTCTTAAACTTAATCCATTCCTTTGGTGAGACTTTTGATGAAGTTATTTCAGTCAAAATGTGGCTGACTAGAGACCTTTATAAGCTAAATGAAATTTAGAAAGTGAGAAAAAAAAAAAGCCATGGAGGGATCAACCATAAGCTGAACATCAACAGAACCTGGAAGAGACGGCAGAGGCCAGGACCACAGCCAGCCAGCCCCAGAACTCCAGTCTTCTAGAAGAAAGCCTTGCATTGATGATGCCTTGATTTGGACTTCTCCAAACGACAGAATCATGAGCCAACCATTGCATAGTGTTTGCTTGAGCAGCCAAGGAAAGTAAAATAGCATACAACTCAAAAAAGAGTTTTAAAAGTATGAAGTTCTTTAGGGAAAGTGAAAAAGATGCTAATTTGCTCTATCAAAACTTTGGTGAAGAATGTTGAAACAAAATGTCTGCAAAAATCAAAACCAAGATTTTTTTTTGGCATAGTTTTCAAAGGTAAACTTTATTTGAAAGGAATTACTTAATAACTCTACCCATTACATTACATATTATATTCTATTTTTTAAGTTGCTTGAAATTCTGCAATATCTTCTTGTCCTTTTTTTAAAATATATTTTTGATTATTTATTTTAAAAGATATTTAGATTAAGATTTTGGGAACAAGGCCAACAGGTTAGGCAGATAAGGCTCATTTCTCACTAAAACAAAGAGATCTCACTAAACAGAGAAAGAGCCAGAAGCTGCCTTGGATACCTGTTTTGGGGTACAGCAAACCAGGAGACTGCTTCACAATTCCCAGAAGAGTGAGGATCAGAGAAATGAAGAAGCCAAAACAAGTATTCATGAGTTATTAAACCTTTGGGCTGCCAGAAAGGACTCCCCTGCCCCACCCCTGAGATATTAAACGAGAGTAAAACTCCTGGTCAAATGTATCAGAGAGGAGAATAGACATCTTCCTCTTGACCAGATCCTTTGGATATATAGAGAGAACAGGAAGGTGCTCTGAGTCATCTAGGAGGGTACTGGACAGATAGGGATGCCAGGGGAAAATCATGGGTTGCTTGCCTTGGTGGCTGGAAGTGGCACACATACCTGGCCCTCAGGGCAGATAGCCTAGGTGGAGATCCTGCCCCTGCTCCAAACAGGAGTGTGACAGCAGTTTCCCTGCAAAGAAGAAGGGTCTAGGAGGGTGGAGAGTGATTGCTTTGTGGTGAGTTTAGCCAGCTGGGCCCCCCTTGAATATCACAAGGGACCCTGACTCAATGGGAGAGGGGAAGGGGATTCCTCAGGCAGGCTGTTATGCCAAGCTGCCTGGGTAAAGAGAGAAATTACACCAGAGAGGAGGCAGAAACAGGTGGCTGATCAGCAGGACTCTTGTGGACTAAAGGGAATTTAACCTGCCTGAGGGAAAAGGGGTGGATAGCTTACTGAAAGGCTGATTAACCTAAGGAGGCAGAATAGCTCAGTGGAAGAATTCCTGTCTAGCATATATGAAGTCTGTGGTTCAATTACTTGAGAAGTGATCTACCAGGTTATCAGACATCCAGCTGAAACATTATGACAGGGAACATATAGACATTCTCCTTGTATTAGCTTTTCTTGGTTCTCTTATTTTTTCAGAAAGAAAAAAGTTCTTTTTTCTTTTTAAAATTTCCCTTATTTTATGCACTAAAACTTGGTTCAAAATCTGCAGAGGGCAGGCTGCAGGATGTGTGACTGATGAACACCAGCAGCCTTAGAAAGGTTCTTAGGGGTCTAAAAGAGTAGGCTGTTTTTCTGTGTGCTTTTTTTCTTTTTTTTCTTTTCTTCTCTTTCCTTTTGTAAAAAGAGTTGCTGCTGTCTTGTTTCTTGCTTGTTGTGTATTCCCTTTTTGTTTCTCTGCTTGTTTGCTTTCCTTTTTTTCCCGTCTTTACTGATTTACTCTACCTATGCTATTTTTTTACTCTCCTTCATCTTTATACCTTCTGTTTTCTGTTGTTCTTTCATTCCATCTCTTTTATTTAGTCTCCAATTTTTGTTTCTATTCTCTCTCTCTCCTTTTTCCTCTGTTAAATTTCTTTTTTTTACTTCACCCTATCTCTCTTTTCTCTTTTCTTTTCCCTTCCTCTTGCCATTCCATTCTTTTAATTCATTCTATTTTTTTCTCCATTCCATTTCTTGTTTCATTGTTTCTATTAAAATTTTTAAATCTTATTCCTCTATGCTTCTTACTAGTGTTA
Organism: Cabassous unicinctus; assembly: GCA_029593785.1. NCBI lineage: Eukaryota > Metazoa > Chordata > Mammalia > Cingulata > Chlamyphoridae > Cabassous > Cabassous unicinctus. The sequence continues at coordinate 25,738 of JAQZBX010011986.1, forward strand.
ATTTTTCAATTTCCTAGATTGTGTATGGTTCCTCTCCTACCTTTTACTATTATTATTACTATTTTTCTTTTTCTCTTCCTATCTCTTTCCTTTTCTCTGGTCCTGTTTTTTTTTTTTTCTTTCAAGGAAATGTAAACAACAAGGAAATAGAATAAGAGGAACAAAGTGCCAAAGTGAAACCTTACCACACACACAAAAACAACAACAAAATAAAACCATAGAATACAGAGAGCAGCTAATCAACTGAACACACCCATCAAGATAAAAGGATGACCAGAGGGCAACAAAAAATTACAAGCCATGCTAATAAACAGGAAGACATAGCCCAGTCAAATGAACTAACTAAAAACCAGGAGGAGATGCAGAACATGGAACAACTAATAAGAGATGTCCAAACAAATATCATGAATCAACTTAATGAACTGAAGGAAGAGATTAAGGATATTAAGAAGACAATGGGTCAATATAATGAAGAAATTGTAAAAATACATAAAAAGATAATGGATATGATGGTGATGCATGACACAATCCAAGAAATAAAAAATACACTGGAAGCACACAGCAGCAGATTTGAACAGGCAGAGGAAAGAATCAGTGATGTGGAAGACAGTACAGCTGAAATCAAACAGATAATAGAACACATAGATAAAAAGATAGAAAAAATTCAACAGGGACTTAGGGATTTGAATGACAAGAAATGCACAAACATGCACATTATAGGTATTGCAGAGGGAGAAGAGAAGGGAAAGGGGACAGAAGGTGTGTTGGATGAAATAATGACTAAAAACTTCCCAACCTTATTGATGGACATGGATGTACATGTCCAGGAAGTGCAGGGCACCCCAAACAGTATAAATTCTAGCAAGCTTCCTCCAAGAAATATGCTTGCCAAATTGTCCAATGCTCAAGAAAAAGAGAGAATACTGAAAATAGCAAGAGAAAAGAGAACCATCACACACAAGGGAAGCTCGAAAAGATTAAGTGCTGATTTCTCATCTGAAACCATGAAGGTAAGAAGGCAGTGCTATGACATAGTTAAGATGCTGAAAGAAAAAAACTTTCTGCCACAATTCTCTATCCAGCAAAGCTGCATTCAAAAATGAGGGAGAGCTCAAAATATTCACAGATAAACAGAAATTAAGAGAATTTGTCAATAAGAAACATGTACTTCAAGAAATACTAAAGGGAGTTCTGCAGGTCAAAAGGAAAAATGGGAGAGAGTGTTGGAGGAGAGTGTAAAAACAACTAAAAAGATAAAAAGGGAAATGAAAACAACATATAGCATACATAAACCTAAAGAAAATATGGCTAATGTAAGTAATTCCTTGATGGTAATAACATTAAACACTAATGGATTAAACTCCACAGTCAGGAAACACAGATTGGCAGAATGGATAAGGAAATATGATGCATCTATATCATGTCTACAAGAAACCCACCTTAGACCCAGGGATTTAAGGAGTCTGAAAGTGAATGGTTGGAAAACAATTTTACAAGCAAACAATAACCAGAAAAGGGCAGGAGTAACTATACTAATATTGGAAAAAACAGGCTTTAAATGCAAAACTATTGTAAGATATAAAGAAGGACACTATATAGTAATAAAAGAGATAATCTACCAAGAAGAAAGAACAATCATAAACATTTATGCACTTAACCAGTGTGCCTCAATATACACCAGGGAAACACTAGAAAAATTAAATGGAGAAATAGATGCCTCTACAATTATAGTGGGGGCCATTAGCACCATTATCACCATTAGACAGAATATCTTGACAGAGAATCATTAAAGAAATGGAGACTTTCAATAATACATTAGAGGACCGGGAACTAATAGACATATACAGAACATTACACCCAAATACAGTGGAATATACATTCTTCTTGAGTGCACATGGATTATTCTACAGAATAAACCACACACTAGGCCACAGAACAGCACTCAATTAATTCAGAAAGGTTGAAATTATACAAAATAAATTCTCTGCCCACAATGGAACGAAGCTGGAAATCAGTAAGGGGCAGAGAACCAGATTAGGTATGAAAATATGGAAGTTAAACAACACACTCTTAGGCAAACAGTGGATCAAGTTGTAACTTTCAAAAGAAATCAATAAATACCTTGAAATGAATGAAAATGACAACACACTGTATCAAAACCTATGGGATGCAGCAAAACCTGTACTGAGAGGGAAATTCATAGCCATAAAATGCCTATATTAAAAAATAAAAGAAAGAGCTAAAATTGAAGACCTAACTGCACATCTGGAGGAATTAGAAAAAGAACAAACTAACCCCACAGGAAGTAGAAAAAAAAAGAAATAACAAAGATTAGAATAGAACTGAAAATAAGAAAGCACCAGAAAAAAATAACAAAACCAAACGCTGGTTCTTTGAGAAGATTAATAAAATTGACAAATCCTTAGCTAGACTAACAAAGGAAAAAAGAGAGAAGATGGAAATACACAAAATAGGAAATGAGGAAGGGAATAACACCACTGACCACACAGTTCTGTGAGGACTGGCATTACAGAGGATTCTTTACTGTGACTCTTAACATTTGTGATTGTTAGAGAACAATGACTATTTGATTCTTTTAAAGCGCAAATACTTATGCTTAATTATCTGGGATGGTTCTATATACTCCCTGAATAACTGTTCAATTTCTGCATTTCATATGGCAAATATAGATATGACTTTGTTCTTGGATTTCAAACAAATTGTCTTACACTCCAATGGCTTCCTTCATCTTGTTCAGTTGTTCTTGTTCCAGTTATTTTTCACATTTATATTTGTCTTTTATTAAACTATTACTCAAAACAAGCCAACTTTACAGGTTTCCTTTTTCTCATATTCTTCCTAACTCTATGTAACTTCAATTATTTATATTAAAAGAAATTAAATTTATATAAGTATATAGGGAGTATCTACTCTTTCTTGGGTTCTTCATTTTTTTATTTATCCTATATATGAATATAGTAAAGTATGATGCACTTAAATTAATGTAAACATACTTCAAAAATATTAATTAGCATCTCTAATGAACAAATTGTTCATCTAGGTGTTATAGATAAAGTGTTAAACAAAAACAAAAGATCCTGCTCACATGGAGTTTATCTCCAGTGGAAGTGGGAAAAAAAAACATATAAACAAATAAACATAAAATCTGGAAAAAAAATTATATCCTTTTAAAAGATAATCTGTGTAATATTACATGTATAAAAATTGCCTACATTCTGACTCTATCATCTTTACTCTGTCTCTTTTTTTTTTAAAGATTTATTTATTTATTTATTTATCCCCCCCTTGCTGCTTGTGTTTTACTGTGTCCATTCGCTGTGTGTTTCTTCCGTGTCTGGTTATCTCCCCCTTGCTGTGAGGTCCTGCTGCATCAGCCCACCATGCAGCGCAGCCGGCCTGCTCTCACAAGGAGACCCCTGGAAGTGAACCCGGGGCCTCCCGCATGGTAAATGGAGGCTCTATTGATTGAGCCACACCCGCTTCCTGCTGTGAGGTCTTGCTGCATCAGCCTACCCTGCCGTGCGGGCTGGCCGGCCTGCCCTCACAAGGGAAGGGAACCCGGGGTCTCCCATATGGTAAACAGGAGCTCTATCCATTAAGCCACACCCGCTTCCCTTTACTCTCTTTATATGGCAATAATGCTGCATCATTTTCTATAGCAGGATTAGAAAGATAGTTCCCCCTTTCTTTTAATAAATCATAGTAAGTATTTTATCATTTAAGGTTTAGAAGAGTGTGATTCAGCTTCACACCTTATTATAAAAGTTATAATAGCTTCTTTAAATTCTTATATGACATCATAAATAATAATCTATATCAGAGGTTGGCTAATATGTTCTGCAAAGTGGCAGCGAGTAAATATTTTAGGCTTTGTGAGCCATTTGGTCTCTGACACAATTACTCAATTCCACAGTTGTGGTGTAAAAGCAAAGACAATACTTAAATGAATCAATGTGGCTGTATTCCAAAAAAAAAATTATTTACAAAAGCAGGCAATGGGCCAGATTTGTCCCATAAGCCAGATTTTGCTAAGCCCTGATATATATTAATTACTCCCTTAATGGAATTTATTTTATAAAAAGTAGACATTACTTGTATAGTGAGGAAAACAATTAAGATATTTAACTAGATGAAAAAATAATTTCTCTACTTAACCATGCTGAGTATTCAGACTTGCTCTTGACTTTTGGTGCATTGGTTTACAAGAAAGATTTGGAGTCATCCAGTATGAATTCAAATCCCACCCTACAACTTAATCACTGTGTGGGGTCAGGCATGTGTCTATCTACTTTCTTTAAACTTCCATTCTACCCATCTACCCAATGAAGATAATAAAAGTATGTACCTCCACATATTCTTCTGAGATATAATTGAGGTATTCTTTTGGGGTCATTGAGATAGTCTAAAATACTAAATTTAGACCCTGGAAAATCATAGGTACTTTATTTACACAAAGTATTGTTTGTGTATAGTTACTATTTTCTCACATTCTAGCTTCCCTGGGGAATAATGGCCATAATGTGTTATTCACAAGAGAATGGAGAGATTGCAGAGTATCAGAAAAATCTTACTGAAAGTGTAAAATTGAATTGCATATGGTTATTTTTCTTGTCCCAGTGATTTACAAACTGAAGAATGTTTGGGAAGAAAGTTCTCAAGATGTCAAGTTCCAAATACTTCTTTTACATTATAAAGGAGTAAAATACTTGTGCATTTTTTTCTCATAAATTCGGATGATTTTGATTCTTTTTTATCTAATCCTTTTTAAAATCCTTGCATAAAAAGAAAACAGCAAAGGTCACATTATTGAAATTTCATTTCACAATAACCAGTGATTGCATGAAATTAAAATCACTGATAAGCAGAAACTGCAAAGAAGGCCTAGGTAATGTATGGGTGGTACTTGACTAATTTCTAAATTTTCTTAGTGAACAGGTCAGAATATTCTACATTTATGGGGGAGTGAGGAAAATTTAGATCATCCTTGTCTTTTAAAAATTATTTTCTTCAGCAGCATTCATATCAGTTGAGTAGAAAACACAGCCATCAAAGTATCATTGGCATTTTTGCTAGCCAATATATTGGAAAGAGAGTTTCTGTTCAAGCAACATGTGTGCAAAGTGTTGGTGCTTTTCCTTGTCATGAAGATAGCACAAGACCTCGATGATGTGTTCTATTAGTAAAGTGAACTTGCCCACAGCTGATCAATACTCAGATGGATATCGGTGCTGAGGTATTCACTAATGGCTATTCTAGGTCCCAGGGCAGTTGAATAAGAGCAAATTGTATCTTAATGAGAGTTACAGGTCAGTAATGGCAGTGAAATACAGAGCATAATGGAGTTTCAAAGTCATTTTTATCATGGAATTCAATCACTAAAAAATTATAAGATGTATGGGTTCTTAGAGACTAAGAAATCTTGTTTAATGTCCAATATGTCACCAGATAACATAAAAACTGATGATAGTAATTTAGTTGTTTTAGGATTTGATTTGGCAACAGTGTCTCTACATTGCACAACTGCAGGGAACGTCTTCACTCTGGAGTTCATATAAATATTTTTCACTGTAAAACTGGCAGTGAAATTTCTATAGTTCTCTCATTCTATCCAATGGTATCCTTAGAGGTGTGCAGTGCAGTAGTCCTGTTTATCTGCAAGGCTAAGGAAACCTCAATTAAGTGTGTTTTATACATGAGATGAATCAAGTTTCAAGAAAACCAAGCGGAAGGCTGGCAGGGCACCTTTACACTCTTCAGAGTCAAAGGCTCCTTTGATCTGGTTGTTTTGCCCTCTCCAACCATTAGCAAAGATCTTATGGTCCAAGAAGCCTGCTCAAGGTTGAGGCATCTTTACCACATTCCAGCAAGCTGAAGTAGTGATGATGCCTGTGTTGTTCTTTCTAACAACAATTTCCTTGAAAGTTGCACTGAGCACATCTACTTAAATCCCAATGGCAAGAATGTGTGCACATGGCCCCAGGAGGATGCAGGGAAAACTGGAAAACATTGTCATTGTTCTGAATGACCATCAAGAATGTGCCCATGCAACTATCAGGGTTTCTAAAACCAAGGAAGGTATGGGGTACAATTAGCACTCTCTACAGTTATCATAACTCATATAATCAATTATAGTATTATGCAAGAAATACGTTACCATGTGTTAAGGACTGGGATACCCCCAAAACGTTTGATTCAAACATTGGGAAATATTTCAATACAAAAATTTTAAAAATACAAAAATTGAGAAAATCAGAAGTGAGAATATATACTTCCTTTATTCTTCTAAGTGTTCTCTATAGATTAAAAAATTACAGTGTATTAATATTATCAGGAAAATTGCAAATATAATACTTATCAGGTAATGCATTAATTAATATATAAAATGACATATGAAGAAAATAAAAACTAGCTAAATTAATTATATAAGGAAAATTGTTGTGAATATTCTTACTGTCCTGATTTTGAGATAATCAGGGTAAGCTAAACATTAGCTATATTAGAAACCATGCATGTGTCCCCAGACCTGGTTTTTCTCCCTAGGTCTGGTTTTTAGAATGCTGGTGATAAACTAAGCCTGATTTCTTATATGACCATCCTGTATGGGAAAAGACTATAACTCTGGGTATCTTTGGTCAACCTTGGGAGATATAGCAGGGGGACGGATGTGGCTTAAATGGTTGGGTGTCCATCTCCCATATAGAGGGACCTGGGTCCAATCCCCAGGACCTCCCGGTAAAAAGAAAAAAAAGAAAACTATAGAAGGCACGTGGGCCACCAGGCCCTGTGTGTGGGTGAGCACCCCAGGTCCCGGGTGTGGGTGAGCCGCCAGGCCCCAAGAGCCACACAGCAAGATGATGAAGTAACAGGAGAGTGATACAAGGGAGAACCAAGACGAGATGCCCTGAAAAACCAGGAATTAAGGTGGCTCAAGTGGATGGATGCCTCTATCTCACATTGGCGCTTCCGAGGATTGAATCCCAGTGAAGACAGGAGGAGAAGGATGAGAAGAGAGGGCAGGAAATGGACACAGAGAATTGCCCAGCAAATGGACACAAAAAACAGCAAAAATGGGGGAAAGGCAGGAAAAATGGTATAAAAGTAAATAAATAAATACTTTAAAAAATGTATTAGGGAGTAAGATATGGACCATAGTAGTAATACTTTGACGATGCTCTTTCATAATTTGTTAACAAATGTTTCACAACAATGCAAAGTATTTGTGGTGGGGTGATGTATGGGAGCCCGTATGATGTTATGCATGTTTGTTTTGTAAGTTCACAATGTTTACTGAACACTTATAGTTTATGTATGTTCATGTATGAATGATATACTTCAATAAATTGTTTAAAAAAAAAAGAAAGAAAAATTGCTTGAGGCTTTAAGATGTAGTTCCCAAATTTTGCTGCTATCTTTTTGGGTCTACGCAACACTGCTCAGTCTGTGTCTGTTTATGATAATAACTACAGGAATCCTTTAACTCTGGATTTGATGAAGATAGCCACAATATCGATTTTGTCACATTGGACCCAAAATCTTAAGAAAAACAATATATATTATACTGTGGAAAATTGTCTATCTTCATCTTCTCCCACCTACACTCACAATCTTTACCTATTTTAATTTTCTTCAAAGTAATTTCTATGATCTTAAGTAATCTTAATTATTTTTTGACTTGTTTATTGTCTGGCTCTCTTATTAGAATATTAACTTCATGAGAGTAGACATATTGCTTGCTTTGCAAATTGCTTTGCTTTCAACAGTTAGAATATGCCTGGACCATAATATGCCCTAAAAAATATTTTTTAAATGAATGAAAGAATAAATGAGTGAAAAAAATGGTCACATGCACACAAAATTGCCAGAACAATATGAATAGTTATGAATGGGTAAGATAGATAGATAAATAGATGCTAGATAGATAAAAGAAAGAGGAAAGGAAAGGGAAGGGAAGGGAAGGGAAGGGAAAACAAAAAAAGAAAGAAATGGAGAAAGAAAAGAAAGAGATGCCCAGAAATAATTTCAAGGTAGAATTTGCGAAAAAGAAGAACTGGAATCTGAAACCTACAGATAGGTGAAGATGTAGAGAAACAATGTGTGTTAAGTTATGATGAATCTAGTTATAAACTCTATCCCTGGACTGGAAAAAGTGTATTAGAGAAAATAATACCCTCATACAGAATCTGGAATATTTTAGGTATTTAATAAATTGTAGACACTATTATTATCAAAGGATATTGTTTTTAAAAAATTAACAAACAGGCCCTGTCAATGAGGTGTAAAGTAATTTACTCAATCTCAAACTAACAAAGAGGGTTCCCATCTTTATGGTAAGGCTTAATGAGTAGTAAGAAGATCAAAGTAGAAAACTGCAAAGTTTTTGTCTCTCTAAAATAATATTAATGTGTGGCATTTATAATATTTTCAAAGATTATAGCTGATATTAATATTATTATTATTACTATTATCATAGTTACTGAATGAGTTCTCTATTGCTGCTAAAAAAATATACCACAAACTTTGCAGCTCAAAACAACACAAATTTATTTCCCTACAGTTCTGTACGTCAGAAAACTAGCATGGGTCTCTCTGGGGTACAATTAACATGTTGACAGGGCTGTGTTCCTTTCTGGTGGTGCTAGGTGCTGAGGAAATCATGGAGAGGTGCTCAGTGGCCACCTCATAGATCTCGTCTACCACTGGCTTCCTCTTCTATTGTGTGATGATGTGTCAGTCAATTACACAACCCAGGGGGAGATATTAGGTCTGACCAGACCATAACCCAGGAAACCAGGAACAAGCAACCCTAGCTTCTTATCAGTGCAGGAAACTGAATGGCAGGGCCCCATCCACTGGGATGGATAAATACCCATTTTGGGCAGTACAAACTTGTCTCTTTTCTTCCATGCAAAATGGTGGGTATGTGAAGTTGCCATCCACTGACTCTGACCCATGCAGTTTTCCTCCCTGGGAGACTGGGATCTGGGATCTCTGCTCCTTTGGATATTTTGTAATGTGTATGTAATAAAGGAGTCATTTGCTGGGACTCTGTTGTGCCTGAGCCTTGTTTCCATGACACACCAGATAGCAACATGCTCCAAACTAGGAATAATTTGTTTCTTTGCCATTTCCATTGTCAAAGCCAGCAACGAAAGATCAAGTCTTTCTCATATCACATCATCTGACCTATTCTTGTACCTCCCTCCTACATTTTAAAAGAAATTTGTAAGTACATTGGGCCTATAGGAGTTATTGAGGATAATCTCTATCCTTTTAAATCAATTGATTAGCAATGTTGTCAACTCAATCTGAAATCTTAATTCCCTTTCTCATGTATAGTAACATATGCACAGGTTCTTGGTATCAGGATATGGATACCGTGGGGTTGGGCATTATTTTGTTTACCCTGACTATCACAGAATATTTCTCAGTTTTCACAATTTAAACCTTTAATATATTTTGGTCATAACGTATCACTAAATTTCTAAGTGACTGCCTAATTAACAAGGAGCTCTAGTTAAATCAATGAAGTTGGTGCTTGTGGTCAAACCACCTAGCATTGACCTAGTCCTAGGTTTAGTAACAGTTATGCCCTATCTTACTAATTTGTGGAAGAATTGGCAAGGTGTCTTAGGCAATTAGAAATTTTCCTACCACCTCCCCAAGACTTGTCAAATTTAGATTAGAATACAGATTAGACTAGATGATTTTTTTAAAATAAAAAACATAATGGAGACAAAACATCTTGGTATACTCAGTCTTGAGACACAAGGGGATCCAACTGCTGAAAACTCTCTTAAGATAAGGGGTATTGGAAAAAAATGTGTATGGTCCAGCATAGAATTGTGAAGCAATAGAAGTAGATGTGACATACCCCTGAAGCAGATGCCCAAGCTCTGGTTCTTTGGCCTTGCATGTCTGTCTTAGAAGCCTTCCAATCTTTGAGAGCCTTCATAGAAAATGTTGTTTGCCACAATATCACTCCATTTTAGAGTATAAAATGTCTGCTTCTAAGAACTTTTAAATTTCACAACTGGATGGCCAAGGAGATAAATAACTTTTGTCAAAAAGAAGTACACTCTTTCAGCCTTCTAACAATATTATTATGTGATTTCCATTGAATGAGAACAAAAGCAGTTATATGATACATGATACACTACAGCTTTAATTATTAGATTGAGCTAATGAATGATATTTTAGTTGAACTATGTAATCTTACTCTTATAACTTGTAGCAATGTAGCTGTGTATTTGTTACCTATTACCAAGAAACTGTCTTTAGTCACAAAGTAAATTCCTGATTTCCTTTCCCTTATCTGCACCTAGCAAGTTTCTGTTTTCCACTCCTCTCTCTTTGTCTAAGCCTGGCAAGATTGAGGAATGGGAACAAATAACCATGGTTGGTTGTTGAATTATAAACTTATATAAGCAGCTAGCAACAAATATCTGAAACTACTTACAACTTTATGCATTACCTAGATGGACTTTGTCAGTTCCTAATGAATGTTAATTAAGCAAATTACAATCCAGTTTGTAACATGTAACCCTATGCTTACCCCACCCATCCTCTGGGGCCTTACACACTTCCAATTTAACAAATCATTCTATCTCATAACATCCCAACATCCCTATCCCCACCTCCTTTTGTCTGAAAATAATAAAAACCTTAATCTTCTTTGTTCGGAAAGGCAGATTTGAGACTTGTCTCATCTCCTAACTTCTACCAGCTTCATAAAACACTTTCCCTTGTGTGATCAACCCTCGGTGTGGACTCCAATTCTCTGTGCCAGGCAAAAGAACTCAGAGAACACACATGTGTTCCCTTCACCATAAGCTAGGTATGCTTCCTAGGTTGTGGAGAAACATCAGTAATGAGAAAAAGTACCTCCATTCATGGACCTTATGTTCCAGTGGTGGAGTAAGACAGTTTACTTCTTGGTTTCAAACATATTCAAACTTCCAAGATTCAAACATTCAAATTAACCTCAACAGTTCTTCTAGGTCCCACTAGAAGGTATTAATTTAATAGGATCTAAATCTCCACATTTTAATGACTACTCAAACAATTAACATCTCCTAAAGAGAATCTAAATGCAAACAGCTTATGCAAACCAACATCTCTAGAGGAGATTTTAAGCACCTATCCTCTATGGAACTACTTATGCAAACAAGTATTTGTTAAAGTAGCTTACCCTTAATAAATATTTATTCAAACTAATGCCCCCAAGCAAATCCTAAAGTCTACCAGTCTACGGGCGCACACACACACACACACACACACACACACACACACACGGGATCTCCTAAATTCTCCTCAAACAGAATAGAGAATAACATGTGAAATAAGTAAGTAAAAGTTTCAAATACAACAAACTACTGGCCTATCAAAACATTCATAGCAAGGTATAACACCAAATTACTTCTGAATGGCTCATTTCTCATTTATAAAAACATACAGACATGTACATTCCACAGGTGCACATGTATACTTTTAAAAATAAATCTTTGTTTTGATACATATTAATAAAGCATAAATCCATCCAAAGTGTATAATCAATGGTATTCAGTATAATCACATATTTATGCATTCATCACTTCAGTCATTCTTAGAGCACTTTCAATATTCCAACAATAATAGTAATAAACAAAAAACAAAACTCATTATCTCTCAATCTCTTTATGCTTCCCCTTCCAAACATAGGTGCTATTTTTTCCTTCTTTCTAGTACATTTGTATTTACATTTTGTAAAAACAATCTTATATATGCAATATCACCCATATTTGGGTTTACATGAGGTTTTCTTCTTATAGAGTCCCATGTTACAGCTTTTATTTTTCCTTCTATTGATATACAAGACTTTAGACTTTCCCTTTCAACCGTTGTCATACCCATACAATAGTACTGCTAGTTACAAACACCATGATATGCTTTAACCATTTCTATTCATTTCCAAACACTTACAAACTTTTAAACAATTCTGCACAGATTAACCCTTAGCTTAACATTCTCTAACCCATTTTCTAGTGACCTATATCCTAATTATTAACTCCATGAGTTTACACAATATATTTAGCTCATAGTAGCACAATTATACAGTATTTGTCCTTTTGTGTCTGACTTGCTTCACTCAACATAATGTCCTCCACGTGTATCCATGTTGTCATATGCTTCACGACTTTATTTCTTCTTACTGCTGCATAATATTCCATCGTGTGTATATACCACAATTTGTGTATACACACACATTCATCAGCTGATGGACACCTGGATTGTTTCCAACTTTTGAAAATCGTGAATAATGCAACTATTAATATCAGCGTGGAGATGTCTGTTCATGTCTTTGTCTCAGTTCTTCTGTGTGTATACCTAATAATGGTATCCATTAGTCCCATGGCAAGTCTATATTCAAATTCCTTAGGAACTGCCAAACAGTCCTTCCCAGTGGCTGTACCATTCTACATTCCCACAAACAGTGAATAAGTGTTCCTATCTTTTCACATCTTCTCCAACATTTACAGTTTTCCAACATTTTAATAGCAGCCAGTCTAATAGACATGAAATGATATCTCATTGTAGTTTTGATTTGCATTTCCCTAATCACTAGTGATGTTGAACATTTTTTCATGAGTTTCTTTGCCATTTGTATTTCTTCTTTGACAATCGTCTTTTCAAGTCTTTTGCCTTTTTTTAAATCAGGTGATTTGTCTTCTATTTTTGAGTTGTATGACCTCTTTGTATATCTTGGATATTAAACCTTTATTGGATTTGTGATTGCCAAATATTTTATTCCATTGAGTTGGCTGCCTTTTCTCCCTTCTCACAAGGTCCTTTGAGGTGCAAAAGAATTTAATTTTGAAGAGGTCCCATTTATCTATCTTTTCTTTCATTGCTCATGCTTTGCGTGTAAGGCTTAAGAAACTAACGCCTACCACAAGATCTTGAAGATGTTTTCCTACATTATCTTCTAGGAGTTTTTTGTTTGTCACTTTTATATTTGGGTCCTTGATCTATCTTGTGTTAATTTTGTGTAAAATTTTTTTGTTAAAAAAATGTGAGAAACAGTTCTTTCTTTCTTTTGGAATTGGTTATCCTGTTGTCCCAGCACCATTTGTTGAAAAGGCTGTTCTGGCCCAGCTGGGAGGTGTTGACAACCTTGACAAAAATCATTTAACTATAGATGTTAGTATCTATTTCTGAGTTCTCAGTTTGCTTCCATTGGTCAATCTGTCTGTCTTTATGCCTATTCCATGCTGTTTTTGCCAAGCATAAGTAATATGTTTAAAGCCCAGAAGTAAGAGCCCTTCAACTATGTTTTTCTTTTTAAAAATCTTTTTGGCTATTCGGGGCAACTTACATTTTCAAATAAATTTGATAATTGGTTTTTCTACTTCTGCAAAAAAAGCTAATGGGATTTTTATTGGGATTGCATTGAATCTGTAAATCAGTTGGAGTAGATTTGACATCTTAATGATTTTTAGTTTTCCAATCCATGAATACAAAATGTCCTTCCATTTATTTAAGTATTCTTCAGTTTCTTTTAGCAATGTTTTATAGTTTTCTGAATACAGGTCTTTTATGTCCTTGTTTAAGTTTATTCCTAAATATTTGATTGTTTTAGTGACTATTATAAGTGGAAATGTTTTTCTGATTTGCTCCTTACATAGCACGTCTGTAGTATACAGAAACGCTATTGATTCTTGCATATTATTCTTGTATCCTGCCACTTTGCTGACCTCGTCTATTTGTTCTAGTAGCTTTGTTGTGCATTTTTCAGGAGATTATAGATATAGGATCATATCATCAATGAATAGTGAAATTTTGTCCGCTTTCTTTCCTATTTGTGTGCCTTTTATTTCTTTATCTAGGCTAATTGTTTTAGCTAGAACCACTAGCAAAATATTGAATAATAATGCTGACAGTGGCCATGCTTGTCTTGTTCCTGATCTCATCCTGAAAGCTTTCAGTCTTTCCCCATTGAGTAAAATGCTAGCTGTAGGTTTTTCATATATGAAATTTACCATACTGAGAAAGCTTCCTGCTATTCCTATCTTTGGAGTGTTTTTGTAAAAAAATGGTGCTGTATTTTGTCAAATGCTTTTCTGCATCAATTGAAAAAATCATGTGATTTTTCTTCAAATTATCAATATGGTTTATTATGCTAATTGATTTTCTTGTGTTGAACCACCCTTGCATACCTGGGATAAAACATACTTGATTGTGGTATATAATTCTTTTAATGTGCTTTTGCATTCTGTCTGCAAATATTTTGTTGAGGATATTTACATCTATATTCATTAGATATATAGGTCTGTAACTTTCTTTTTTTGTAGTATCTTTATCTGGTTTTGGGATTAAGGTGATGTTGGCTTCATAAAATGAGTTTGGTGGTGTTCTTTCCTATTCAATTTTTTGGAAGAGCTTGAGCAAGATTGGTATAGCTCACCTTTGAATGATTGGGAGAATTCACCTGTGAAGCCATCTGGTCCTGGGCTTTTCATCTTTGGGAGGTTTTTGATGACTGTTTCAATCACTTTACTTGAGGTTTTTTGAGGGTCAGTGTAGGTGGTTCATGTGTTTCTAGAATATGTCCATCTCCTCTACATTGTCTAGTTTTTTGGGATACAGTTGTTGATAGTATCTTTTTATGACTTCTCTTATTTCTGTGGGGTCAGTGGTAATGTCCCCCTTTCAATTCTGATTTTATTTATTTGCATTTTCTCTCTTTTTCTTTGTCAGTTTAGCTAAGGGTTTGTCAATTTTGTTGATGTTGTCAAACAACCAACTTTTAGTTTTGTTGATTCTTTTTACTGTATTTTTTGTTCTCAATTTCATTTATTTCTGCTCTGATCTTTACTATTTCTTTCCTTAGGCTTAGGATCAGTTTGCCGTACTTTAACTGGTTCCTCCAGGTTGCAGTTAGGTGTTCAATTTTAGCACTTTCTTCTTTTTTAATGTAAGCATTGAAAAATACAAATTTCCCTCTCAGCACTAGATTTGTGGTGTCCCATAGGTTTTGATACGTTGTGTTCTCATTTTCACTTGTCTCAAGATATTTGCTGAATTCTCTTGCAATTTCTCCTTTGACCCACTGATTAATTAAGAGTGGGTTGTTTAATTTCCATGTATTTATGAATTTTCCCTTTTTCCATCCACTATTGATTTCCAGCTTCATTCCGTTATGATCAGAGAAGGGGTTTTGTATAATTTCAGTTTTTTAAAATTGATTGAGACTTATCTTGTGGCCTAGATCTATCCTGGAGAAGGATCCATGAGCACTTGAAAAGAAAGTATATCCTGCTGTCTTGGGGTATAATGCCCTATAGATGTCTGTTATATCTCGTTCATTTATCATATTATTCAAGACCTCTGTTTCTTTATTTATCCTTTTCCAGATGTTCTATCCAAAACTGAGAGTGGTGTATTGAAGTCTCCAACTCTTATTGTAGTGACATCTATTTCTCCCTTCAGCTTTGCCAGTGTGTGCCTCATATATTTTGGTTCACTCACATTAGGTACATAAATATTTAGTATAGTTATTTCTTCTTGATGAATTACCCATTTTATTCGTATATAATGACCTTCTTCATCCTCTTATAACAGTTTTTCATTTGAAGTCTATTTTGTCCAACATTAGTATCACTACTCCAGCTTTTTTTGGTTACTATTTGCATGGAGTACCTTTTTCCAACCTTTTACTTTTAACCTGGTTGTGTCTTTACATCTGAGGTGGGTCTCTTGTAGACAGCATATAGTTAGTTCATATTTTTTTATACATTCTATTAGTTTATGACTTTTGATTGGGGAGTTCAATCCATTAGCATTCAATATTATTACTGGAAAGGCATTAATTCCTTTTTCCATTTGGTCCCTCAGCTTTCGGTTGTCATATCATTCTATTACTTGTCTTCTTACCCTTTAGATTACCCTTCCTAATAATCTTCATTTCTAAACTCTTCTCCAAATCTCTTGCCCTTGTTTTTTCCCTTCAGGCTGCAGCACTCCCTTTAGTATCTCTTGTTAATCTGGTCTTTTGGTAACATATTCCATCAGTTTTTGTTTTACTGTGAAGACTTTGAGCTCACCCCCATTTTTGAAGGACAATT
>JAQZBX010011987.1:0-41890 GCA_029593785.1 Cabassous unicinctus
TTTTGTACTTTAACCTTATTGTTACCTTGCTGGTTTAAGGAAAACAAGTTATCTCACTTTTAAAAGAACATAATATTCAAATCTAACAATTTTTTAACACTTTGCTTTCTCAAAGCCAAACAATAAAATGTATCATTTTAATTCAAATTGTTGCAAAAGATTTGTTCTTTCACCTTGAAAAAAGTGAAGAAACAAAAATGTTTAAATGCATTTGATATGTTATAAGCTGAATGAAAATTGTTTAGAAAGTTTTATAAAATTAAGAAAAAGATTTTCTAACCTTCTGTTATTAAAGTTGTATGGGTAAAATGTTCATATAATACTTAAAGATTGTGTAAAATTCCTAGAGATTTAATAATGTTTTCTGCATAATTTTAGATAAGAGTACAATGTTCTTCATCATTGTATTAGTCAGCCAAAGGGATGCAAAATACCAGAAATCAGTCAGTTTTTATAAATGGTATTTATTTGGGGTATAAGCTTACAGTTACCAGGCCATAAAGCATTAGTTATTTCCTTCACCAAAGTCTACTACCACGTGTTGGAACAAAATGGCTGCCGATGTCTGTGAGGGTTCAGGCTCCCTGGGTTTCTCTCTTTCTGGGGCTTGCTTCTCTCTGGGCTCAGCACCTCTCTTAACTCCACAAGGCCAGCTGTAGACTATCAGGTGAATGGCTTGTTTCTCTTCCCTTGGCCTTTTATCTTTCTTCACAACCAAGCCCCTCTGTGTGCATGCTTCCCAGGGCTCCAGCTCATAAAAAAACTTCAGCATCAAAAACTCCAAATCTGTCCTTTACCATGTCTTTTATCTATAAGTCCCCACTCACCAAGGGGCATGGACTAAATGCCCTACTGATGTGGCCCAGAGGAACAGAGAAGTTTACAAACATAATCTAACATCTAATTTTGGAATTCATAAATAATGCTGAACTGCTACAATCATGGTTTTAGTTCTTTTTAAAATTTTATAAGTCACAGAAACCATTTCTCTGCCTGAGAATCAAGATGTCAGAGGTTGATGTTTTGGCTTGAATTCCTCTGTTTTGCCCTACCTCCACTAAAAAGGCTGCCCTGTGGCTATATAAAAGGAGTGGTCATTTAGGGTTCCTGTGGGGTTGTGCATGACAGTAGATTACTGTGAATTAAATAAAGCAAAATCACTACTGTATGCAGCAGTCCTAAACATTGCTGGTTTATTGCAAGAAATTAGTAATCAGTAATTTCACTATCACTTTGTCTTAGATCTAGCTAATTCTTTAGCATCTCCTTGGACACTTCAAGCCAGCCTCCACTCACATTCATGTTGGAAGGTCAACAATGGACTTTTATAGTGTTTCCCCAAGGCTATATGCATAGCCCAACCATCTGTTCTGGCTGGTCCAAAGAATCTGGCTGCATGGA
The DNA here is from genome assembly GCA_029593785.1 of Cabassous unicinctus. NCBI lineage: Eukaryota > Metazoa > Chordata > Mammalia > Cingulata > Chlamyphoridae > Cabassous > Cabassous unicinctus. Next base: position 1,402 of record JAQZBX010011987.1, read on the forward strand.
AGAAACCTGTGGCTGTAACCCTTTTCATTATATTGATATTATGTTAGCCAGTAATTATCTTTCAGAATAAAATGAAGCATCAGAGACAATAGTATATCATCTTAAAGCTGGGGATGAGCAATCAATTGGGACAAGCTGCAAGGTCCTGGCTGTTCTGTCGAATTCTTAGGTGTTGTTTGGTCAGGTAAGACAAAAAATATTCTCTCTGCTGTAGTTGATAAAGTACTAAGGTTTCCTACACCACAAACCAAAAACAATTAATGACCTTTCTGGTTTGAGGTACTGGAGACCCTTCATCTGTCATTTAGCTTGGATAGTAAGCCATTGTATGTGTTAATCAGGAAAGGTTGTGCATGGGAGTGGGAGGACCCACAGCAGGCTGCTTTTAAAGAAGCAAAGAGGACAATAGCACAGGCTTAAGTAGTAAGGGAGGTTGAACCCTAACTTACTCTGTGAATTGGATGTGGCCAGTACAGATATTAGCTTTGGTGAGTTTTGTGGCAAAGGCAACATTCTAAGTCAGTTCCTCTTGGTCTTTTGTTATAATTATGGAAAGAAGTCAAATTACAATATAGTCCCTTAGAAAAGCAACAATGTGCAGCACACCACACCTTGCTGCATGTGGAGGACTTAATTCAGTAGTGTCTGATCACTCTGAAGACTGCCATCCCTATCCAGGGGGGATTGCAGATACTAGAAACAAGACAAAAACAAGAACTGTCATGTGCTGCACTCTGTGGGGGAGATATCTGTGAAAGGACATCTTGGATTCCTGCCAGCCATGACAAGTAACTGTCTATCATGTCTCTTCCCACTCCTCTAACACCCTTCTCAGGAATGTTGAGGCAGATACCCTCATGAAGTTCTAGATCCTATCCAGAGACCCAAGAATTGGTTTGGTGGCTCCACAGGAAATGCAGATGTCATGGCTACCAGACCCTGTGGCTCCTAACCCAGCAGTTCCAGCTGCCTGTCACTCAAGAGCAACTTTTGAACATTACCCAAGAGTGTCCTTTGTGATTACAAACATTTTAACTTTACCCAAGAGTGTCCAACTGTGATTACCTCACTGGTTGGGCCGTTGGCTGTGCACAAACTCCAGTTGCATAATGGCAAGTGGATTACATCAGTCCCCTCAGGCTCTTGGAAGGGGTTAGGTATGCCTTCACTGCTGCAGACACTGAGTCAGGACTCTTCTTTAACTTCCCAGTATGAAAGGCCAATCAGTGGGCTACTATTCACTGTCCAGAAAAGTAAGTGATTTTGGGGTGCCAGTCCAAATTGGCAGTGACAAAGAACTCCATTTACCAGTCACCTCAGTCAGTTTTGGGCTATAGTCAGGATATTGTTTGGAGTTTCCATTTACCTTACAAGCCCCCTGGTGCAGGTCTTATAGAAATGAATAATGACATTTTAAAGGAACACATAAAAGGTGATAATGGATCCTTACAACAATAGATTAAGAGGCTGTATCCAGTCTTAACCCAATTAAGCTCAGCATCATGGGTTAAGAAACTAATAGCAGGATCAATGCAGGCATTGAGAATACAAGTTAAAGAGCCAGCCACCCTACAGCTCAAAAGGGTAAGTAATAATTTATTGTTGCTTATGACTGAAACTATACAAACTGGAGAAAATTAAGTCCTTTTGCCATGGTACTGCCTATGCAGCCTCGCTGTTGGGGAATCTTAAGATAATGGGGAATAGGAGTCACCCAAATCATAGTTATAAGAAAGAGTTTAATGAAAAATGCAAGTAAAAATCATTATAAATTATCTGTGGTCTCCTATTCCCACTGGGGCTCTGTGTTATCTACGAGGACTCTTCTTAAGGCTAAACTAGTTTTTGATGTCACTGAAGAAAACTCAGAAACTTTAAAATGGAAAATGTGTGATATTAGTAGCCTCCTCATAAGATTACCCTACCTGGTACTTTGTTACTGACTAATTGAAATGTTGCTTCTATACTGTTTAACCACATTATCTGCCCCTTATTGTTCCCCATAAACGTCTTTCTTTTTGCCCATAGTACCCACTTCCTACAGTGGGCTTCAGCAGTAACTCATGCACCCAGTTGGATCCAATGTTTTGGATTTGTACAAACCTACCATCCTTGGGTGTTACTGGCCTTACTTGAACTGTCACTCCTGCAAATTAGATGGCATGGCAGGAAATAACTCATTGACAGTTTTGGAACAAATCCTTCTCATTTAAACCAGAAATTCAGCTGCTGTTCTCCAATGAGACTCATAATTATATTATTTCTTTTTTAAGGGAACAGGTGAATAAGTCTAAACTTTTATTAGGATATGCTGTATTTGATAGTTTAGGATGACATTAATCCTGTCTGCATGGAATGACAGGAGAGAATCAATAATATGGGTGGTTACCCCTCAAATATTGTAATTTTGCTGTCAAGATAAAAAGTGATAGACTTTTCCAATGGCAGTCCTGTTGCTTATCAACTGGGACTTATCCATCCCCTACAGAATGGTTATGGACTTGTGGGCAAAACAGGTGGCTGTATTTGCCCTAAAGCTGGACCAGATGATGTACATGGAGTCAACCCTATGTCCTCACCACTTTATATGATTCCTTACCCCATATTCTCAGTAATTGGGAAATGGTTAAAGCTAGGTTTACAGTAAAGTGCACCCCTGGTGGTTCTATCCATTAGCTGCTTTTGAATCAGGTGGTGCTGCAATAGTCACTGAAAAACATGTAACTGTCTTAGCTAATCACACTGCACAAGCCCTTAATGATTCTAATGTAGTTATTTCCTTGTTGAATGTTGGAACTACTCAATTTCTTAAGGTAGTTTTACAAAATAGAATGGCTTTAGATATTCTTACTGTGGCACAAGGTGGGAGTTGTTCCCTTATTAATGTTCAATGTAGTATATATTTTTAATCACTCTCATATTTCACTAGCTCTAAATCATATATAAAAGCACACACAACACATTGATCAATTAGCCACTGACTGCCTATCTGACAGGTTTAATTCCCTCTCCTGGCCCTGCTGGCATGTCTTCATAGGTCTATTAACATTCAGTGGAGACTCTTATTATTCCATTTTCTGTTATACTGTTGCTTTGAAATGTGGAATAAAAATTGCCTTGCAGGACTATTCTGTCTTGAAAAATTAACTAACTTTGTGAGGTCTCAATGTGTTTTGTTATAGATGTGTAACTCAATTGTCAATTGTGTAGCTTTTATGTTTTTGAAAATAGTGAATTATTTTTTTCTAAGAATATTAACTATACATTATTTAAGGCAAGGGAAAATATATAGGAGTAATTCTGGGAATCATTCTTTCTCATGCATTTAGTTTGTTATCTGATACAGGAAAATAACACTTATATAATAGTGGGAGTTTAACAAGAACTATTCCTTTTACTCATTGTATTATTTAATTACTACTCAAGCTGAAAATTACTTCTCATGGAAAATTTGAAAGTATGAAAACATTTTACAAATAGTCATTGAAAGATCAATTTCGTTATATTCATACTGATTTCTCAAGACATGTAATTGCAAAACAGTATTTTAAAGGTTGAAAACTATCTTCTTTAAATTTTTTTTTATTTGTTAATATGTATTCAGCACAAATGTTAACAGTGTTGCTCTTGTTGAATCATGGAAAATGAAACCACAAATCAGATTTTATTAATCTAGGTCTCTTTAACCACTCAGGGCACAGCTCTGCTGACAATTGTCTTTATCTCCTTATTGGGCAATGCCCTCATGATCCTCCTCATTCACCAGGACCACAGGCTTCACACACCCATGTACTTTCTTCTGAGTAAAATATCCCTCTTACACATGATGCTGGTTTGCATCATTGTGCTGCAAATTCCTGCTGACTACTTGAATGGCAAGAATTCCATCTTCCCTGCTGACTGTGTATTACAGATATTCCTCTTCCTCACACTGGGTGATGGAGAGTCCTTCATCTTAGCAGCCATGTCCTGTGACTGTTATGTGACTGTATGTCACCCCCTGAGATATCCCATCCTCACAAGATGGAAATTATGCCTGAGAATGACTTTGGGGTATTGGTTTCGAGGAGGTGCTGATGGGCTTATGCAGGCTGTTTCTACACTAAGCTTCCAATTTTGTAAATCACATGAGCTTGATCATTTTTTTGTGCTTATGTGCTTGGCTTGTGCTGACACAGCTGTCTATGAGTATGCCATGTATACCTGCTGTGTGTTAATGCTCCTGGTAACTTTTTCCTTCATCCTGACATTCTATAGTCTAATCCTTGCTGCTCTTCTTCTCATGTGATTCACAGAATCCCACAGGAAGGTTTTTGCCACTTACTCATCCCCTTTGGCTGTGGTAGGACTATTTTATGGAATGGTTATTTTTATATACATGAGGCGAAAATCCAACATGTCTGTTAGCCATGATAAGATTATGTAACATTTTTATACTATCATCACCCCTGTGCTAAATCTCCTCATCTACAGTCTAAGGAACACTGAAGTCAAGAAAGATTTAATGATGTGTATAGATCAGTGGATTGCCTTAAATCATGAGTAAGATTGATTTATCACACTTTCTAACTTATCCAAAGTGATTGTGTGGGTTTTCTCAGAGTTAATTCATAATATTGTACATATAATGCCCACAAATAATTTATCTATATTTTGAAAATGTTTACAAATCTCCATGCTTATTCTCATTTGCTAAAATGTCTCTGTCAAATCTATTAGTGGAAGAATAAAGAATCTGTAAATCAAACTGGCTTCATATATATACGTTTTTGTATATTTTTACATTCTTTTTACTCACATCTTGGCCACTGTCAATTAAGGGTTGTCATGATGAAATCTGCTATAAACTCCCTTTTGAAAGTGTATGTTCTTACTTTTCTTTGTAGTGATGTAGATAACTTTTCAATAATGTTTTCCAAGTTTGTTGTACAATTTTAGCTGCCATCATCCTGCAGGCAAGTTCCAGTTGCTCTACATTGTCAGCAATGCTGATACTTGTCAACTTTGTTTGTTTTGGCAATTTTAATGGATGCAGTATTATTTATAAATTAGGCCTGATCAAACTTTGTGAGCCTTCAGGATCTTTCCATATATTTCCATTCAGATTTTTAGGATCCCATTACTTCTGAGTCAATGCCCTCTCTTTAACAGGAGATATCTGTAAGTTTGAGAAGTCATTTTTATTGTATGTGAGTCAAATATGAATGGATGCCTGAGTTTGGTTTTCAGAAGTATCAAATCTATGACTACAAGATATGTTTTCTTTTACAGCAGATATAGATTTCATGCCATTTATGCTGTATTTCCAATGGAAATTTTAAGATTTGAGGTTATCCTTCTCCTCTCCAAATTTCTCTTTCACCCTACCAATCTCATTATTCTTTGCTTTGAAAAATATTCTTAGGTATTGAATACATGGTCACCTAGAACCTTACCTTTTATCTTACTTAAGAGTTACTTAAGAGTATCAAATTGTGATATTTGCATCACAATTGCCACATATTTGCAGGCACTAAGCACTATCTATGCCCTTTTATACTGGTAGAAATGAGTCATTAATAGCATTAAAACAAATCAGAATAGAAAACCTTTACAGAAACTCCAGACAATTTGGTAAAATCCATTTCTTAAATTACTTTCCTCCAAAAACACCCTTAATCAATATCAGTCATGTTTCTGCAGATAAATAGAACCAATAGATTTTATTATATATTATATAGCATATAAAATATAGATGATATATATGTATAATACTATATATAGTTTTATTAGGAATATGTGAAGGCATTGGCTCAGGCAAATGTGGGCACCCACAAGTCTTAAATTTAGAGGGCATGCAGGAAGATTGGAAGCTTAGGCAAGAATTGATATGGTAGTATTTTGGCAGAGTTTCTTTTTCACTCGGGAAATTCATGTTTTGCTCTTAAGTCATTCAATTGATTGAGGTCCACCAACATTGCTCAGTGTAATGTGTTTTGCTTAAAGTCAAATGAAAGTAGATTTAAACTTCATCTGAAAAATATTCACAGCAATATCTAGAAAAGTCTTTTAATAAAGAATTAGGTGTTTAGCGTCTTCAAGTTGACATAATAAACTAACCAACACACGGTCTTATGATATGTGGGATGGAAATGCCAGATCTGCCACATCAGACTGTTGAATAAAAGATTAAAAAAAAAAATCAAAATAAGTGGTCACATTTGAACTGTTTTATTATGCAAATTGAGCTGACCATGATCAACAGGAGATCCAAGAATATACAGCATTGCATGCTTGGGCACAGCACTAGAATCCTTGAGAATTCCACAGATCATATTCCATTTTAGCCAAGTTCTAGGGGGAAAAGATGCTACTCTATAAAAAGAGGTTGATAAATAAATGGGGATGAATGTTTTATGGAATAACAGGAGGCATGTTTTACAATATACACATCAGAGACAGGGTGAAGATAATTCCCAAATTGGGCAACAATGATTCAACCAATTCCAATGGAGCTAGTAGTTCCTAGAGCTCATAGGGTGAGATTATAAGCACAATCATCAAGGGAACTCTTTGATTTATAAAACAAAAATCATAGACTAGGATATTTATTAGCAAACAAAATTGAATTTCATGTTGAGATTATTATACTACAAGATCAAATGGAATTTATCCAGGTATACAAGAGTGGTTTAACATAAGAAAGTTAATCAATTACTTGCAACAATACAAGTAATTAACTATATTGATATGTAAAAGTCGTTTGACAAAACCCAGAACAATTTCTGATAAAAAAAAAAAAACACAAAGAAATTTAACAATAGAAAGGGTGTTCTTCACAAGCTGGCATATATAAAAAACCCATTGCAAACTTTATATTAAAAAAATTAAAGACCTAAAGCTTTCCCACAGATTAATATCAGGAACAAGAAAAAGATGTCCCCTTTCACCACTATTATTTAACATATTACTGGAAGTTCAAGCCAGAGGAATTAGGGAAGAAAATAAATAAAAGACATGAACTAGAAATGAGCTGGGGAAGGGCTGAAGGAGGGAACAGGACAAATCTGCAGAGAAGGGGATTGCGGTTGAGAATACAATTGTGAGAATGTTCTTTTGGCAACTATGGCATGGGAAGGTCACTGGTGCAGCATGTCAGTGGTGGCCTTGGATAAAAGAAGTAATATTATCTCTGTTGACAGATGCCAGAATCCTATGTGTATAAAACCCCAAAGAATCCACAAAGATGCTGTGATAGCTAATAAACTAATTTAACAATATTACAAATTACAAGATCAATGCACTAAAATCATTTGTGTTTCTCTAAATCAGTAATGAATAGTTTGAAGGGAAAATCAATGAAACAATCCCACATATAATAGTCTGTAAAAGAGTAAAAATTTCTACACATATATTTATTTAATCAAGAATATAAATGATATATGTAATGAAATTTCCAAAGCATTGGTGGAAGAAATTAAAGGAGCTCTATATAAATAGAAATGCATACTGTGATCATGGCTTGGGAAATTAATTTAATATTGTTAAGATGCCAATGTTACCTAAGGTGATTTGCATAAAATATAATCCTGCTGACAATTCAAGCAGCATTGTGAAAGTTAATTTCAAATTACTTTGGAAACACAAAGGTCCTCAGATAACCCAAACCTCTTGAAAAGGAAGAAAAATAGTTTTAGGACTCATATTTCCTGATTTCAATCTTTCTACATAGATACATTAATCAAAACTGTGTGGTACTGTAATAAGGACAAACAACCCAATGGAATAGAATTAAGTGATTCTGGAATATAGGATACCAGGAGATAGGGAGTAGATAGTGAGCAGATGCTCAGTCTGGGCAGAATCTATGATAAAGTAGATGGGATAGGTTTGGCAGTGGAAAAGGGTGATGGTGGTGCAACAAATTGAAAGGAGTTGATGATACTGGAGGGTGAGCATGAGTGGGGTTGGGGATGGGTTGGTCAAATCATAGAGATGGGGGAGGACTGTAGGAGGGAACAAGTCACCTCTGCAGAGAAGAGGAGTGTGGTTGAGAATACACTTCTGGAAGTGTTATTTTGGAAACTATGACAAGGGAGGGTCACAGGTGCAGGATGTGAGTGGTGGGGGATGTGTGAGGAAGGATGCACATGGAGCATGTTTCTGTGAAATACGAATGTGTTCATGTCATCATGGGGTGTTATCTCAGTGGATGAGATGCACACAATAAGCAACAATATATTAAATTTTCATTCTATGAAGTTTCTGCTATTTTCTTTCAAAGAGTGGCAAGAATTTCCAGATTACATAGTCAGTGCCTATAAAAGGAAACAGACCAATACACCAAGCCCTCTATATTAATGCTGATACTTATGAATCTTATGCTTTTAAAATTGAAACTTAGCCTAATACTATCTCTTGCTTAAGAGTTACCTCCTAAAAACCTCCTTGTTACTCTAATGTGGCCCCTCTTTAAGCCAAACTCATCCAATAAACTACTTTCCCCTGTCATGGGACATGACTCCCAAGGATGACCCTCCCTGGCACTGAGGAATTATTACCGAGCACCAGCAAGAAATGCCTTTAGAAAAACACCTTGATCAAAAAGGAAAGATACATAAATAAAAAAGAGCTTTACTTTTAAGAGATTTCAAGTGAGACAGCTGGTCATTTCAGATGTTATGCTTATGCATCCTTCAGGCAGATCTCACTAACTGCCACAGTAAACAAAGCCTCAAATAGGTGTGCCTCAAGGGATCTCAAAACATCCTGACACTATAGCAAGGCAAACAAAACCATGAAATCAGCACCCTATTGGTTGCCTTACCTTGGAATACATGATAACTGAGGTCCACAATATGACAGAGTTGGACTCATTTACAATTTCCCTAATGATTATTTTTCTACCCCTTTCATTTGAACATATAATTAACACTACATCCATTAAATACATGTCCAAGAGACTTAAATTTTTGGTCATTTCATAGGCTGGTTCATTCCTGAATATCAGCAGCTTTGTGGACAACACCTACCCTTCTATTCATCAAATTCCCACAGGACAACTAACAAAATGATAATGATGGACAATGTCCATCCCCAAAACAAAATGTATCTATAGTTGCAAGCAAAACAATTTCTTCCATCTGCCCTATAAGGTCTGAGCTCCCTCTCAATGTGAAACAGGACAGACATCACCACCTCAAAAGCCTCAAGATTGAGAAAAGAACATAAGATATAATTAATGGACCAAAGTAAAATTTTTAATATTGTAGAAACAGAAGAAGTTGTAACATTGATAGAAAGATAGAAGTTACCATAGGTTCTCAGGGGACAGTTAGGGAAGAATAGGTGGAACATAGGTGATTTTTAGACTTTGGAAATGTCCTGCATGATTTTGAAATGATGGATACAGGCCATTATACATTCTGACAGAACATATAAAACTGTAAGGTGGAAAGTGTAACCATAATGTAAACTAATGACCACAGTTAGTAGCAATGCTTCAATATTTGTTCTTCAGTTGTAACAAATGAACCAAAATTATGTAAGATATTATTAATAGGGGAAAATGTGGCAGGGGGAAGTTGTAGTGTATAGAGTAATTCCCTATATTTTCAATGTAAGATTTCTGTAATCTTGCAGGGGCAGTGTCTGGAAAGGGAAGATGGTCCACTGATGGGTTCTTGTTATTGATGACTAGCCTTACGAGTCTTTGTTCTTGTAATTGAAACTTAGCCTAATGTTACGGGGTGCCTAATGGTTGCCACCTGAGAGCCTCCTTCTTGCTCAAATGTGGCCTCTCTCTAAGCCAAACTCAGTATATGAATGCATTACTTTCACCCCCAGCATGGGACATGACTCCCGGGAATGAGTCTCCCTGGAAACAAGGGATTAATACCAAGTGCCAACTGGCAATACAACTGGAAAAAGACCTTGAATGAAAGGGGGAAAAGGTAAAGACAAATGAGTTCATGTTGCTAAGAGACTTCAAAGAGAGTCGGGAGGTCATCCCAGAGGTAACGCTTACACATACGTCAGTAGGATTTCATAGAACACCAAAGTGGCTATCATCCCACACAGAGGGGCTCCTGAGGGCTCTGGAAACACCCAGAACTTATAAAAGGGGGGATAGCTCCAGAGATTGATGCCTTATTAGTGGGCTCTACTTTGGAATCTGTGCTCCTGAGACTGACAGAGTTGCACTCAAATAAGTCCTCCCTGCACATGGTCCATCAATCCCTTCTATTCAAACCTATATATGATGCTGGAGTTTGTAGGTGTACTTCCAGAGACTGGAGCCTCTGGCCTGCCCATGTGCCAGCTGTGCCTGGAATCTCGGTGGAGCTGCAACTCCTACTCTACAGCTCAATGGACTCACCCAAGTCACCTGGAGAGGAGACGATGATGGACAATGGCCATCCAAAGGAATGGCGAGAGCCTGCAGCCACAGGCAGGATAATCCTCCACCATATCCATGGGATATAAGCCTCCTCTCACTTGGAGGTGGAGTGGCCATCATCATCCCAAACTCCTCAGGATTGGGGGAAGAGCTATTGACTAAAGTGGACTTAATGGTATTCTGTTGTAGACATAATGTGATTCAAGCAATGGAAGAAATTACAACCGTGAAGTGGAGCCAGTGGCCACTGGATGCTTTTGGGGCAGGGAAGGGAAAAGCTGTTGTTATACAGGTGCTTTTGCAGGACTTGGGAATGATCCTGAGTGACATTACAATGACAGATATAGGCCATTTTACATCAGCATATAACATGCAGAAGTGTGTGGGACAGAGTGTGGTCTACAATATCAACTATGGTCCATGCTTAGTGGCAAAGCCCCAGGATGTGTATATCCATTGCAGGTGATGTGCTATACTAATGAAAGATGTTTATGTGGGATGTTATGGGAGGTGTGGGAGGTGGAGAACATGGAAATCCCTGTCATTTTTGTATAACATTTGTGTAATCTAAGCATCTTTCAAAATATAAAAACAAAGCAAAAAACAAAAAAATAAGATAATTACAGTATAAAAAAAAGTCACATTAAAAAATAAAAAGAAAGAATGTGATCATGGAACTCAGTGATACAAGAAGGCAACTGCTTTTCTCCAAGAAAATGGCCATTAACAATAGCTATCCTTTACCTTTACATAAGAACCATATTTCCGGTTGGTCATTTTGATGGAAGATTTGCTAAGGAGCAAGGTTTAATTTCATCTTTCTTACTTTTTCCTCTTTGCTTTACCTTTTTATTAATAAATCAAATGAAAATGGAACATTATTTTAAAAAAGTATATTTCATCTGAAACAAAATAAAATAAAATAAAATAAATAAATAAGTAAAGTTAAGAGGGGAAAAAAAAAAAAACCAGTGCACCAAGCCCACTATATTATTGCTTGTACTTTTGAACCTTACCCTCGTGAAATTGAAACTTGGGCTAATAATATCTATTGCCTAAGAGATGCCTCCTGTAAAAATCCTTTGTACTCAAAGGTAGCCTCTCTCTAAGCTAAACTATGCAAATAAAGTCACTACCTTACACCCTGTATGCTGCATTACTTCTGGCAATGAGTGTCCCTGGCACTGAGGTATTATTACCATGCACTGACCAGCAGTACATTTAGAAAAACTCATTGACCTAGAGAATAAAATTAAATTCACAATAATTTTTATGGCTAAGAGATTTCAAAGTGAGTCAGGTCATTAATCCAAATGCTACAATTATGCACTTCTCAGGCAGATGTCACTGACTGCCTCACTAATGAAAGCCTCAAAAATGGGTTCTCCCAAGGACTCTAGAGAATTCTGGACAATTTAGGCAAGGCACACAACCCCATGAAATACGCACCCTGTCAGTGGGCCTTATCATGTAATATATAATAAACTACTACTTCCTCAAAGTAAACAGAGTTAGACTCATTTATAATTTCTCTATATATGTTTCTTCTACCCCTTTTATTTGTCCCTATAATTAGCATTATACCCATAAAATATGGGTAGACTTAAATTTTCAGTCTGTTTATATCTGTTTGAGACTTAATCAGCAAAGTTGCAGCCAATACCTATTCTCAAGTTTATCAGACTCAACAAGGACAACTAACAAAACGTTGATGATGGGCAACCCCCACGCCAAAACGCAAATAGTATCTACAACTGCAAGCAAAATAGTTATTTCCAACTGTCTCACAAGATCTCAGCTTTCTCTCCATCTGATGCAAAGCAGAAATCAGCATAACAAAAACCTTATGGTTGAGGAATGAGCAAATGTAAGGGAGAAATACAAACACAGGCCAAAGTAGACTTATTATTATTGTAATAACAGAAGAACTTGTAATGTTGTTATAAAGATAATGGTGGCCAGAAGTTGTGAAGGGAAGGGGAGGATAGCATAGTGGGAACATAGGGATTTTTAGGGCATTGGAATTGTTCTGCATGACATTGCAATGATGGATACAGTCCATTATATATTTTGTCAAAGCCTGTAATATTGTACAATGCAAAATGTAAAACATAATGTAAATTATAGACCATATTTTTTCAATTTTCTTTCATGATGATTTTTCAATGTCTGTTCATCATTTGTAAAAAATGTACCACGGAAATGTAAGATGTATTAATAAGGAGAAATGTGACAAGGGGTGGGGTATATGAGAATCCCATGTATTTTTTAAGTAACTTTTATGTAATCTAAATCTTCTTAGTAATAAAGTTAAACAATTCAGAAAGGGAATATAATTCACATCATGTTTAAACATATTAAAACAACAGAATTGTTTAAAAATTTTAAAAAAATAACAAAATGTAACATTTGCTGTGGGCACAATATGAGGATGAAATCAAGGTGAACCGAAACATCTGGATCACAAGAATTTGCATTTGTCAGCAGGAGAAAGCAATTCTCTTGGTTAGCAGGTGTTAAGGACATTTTGATACCTAGTCAAAATTCAGAGATTTACTGATTTCCAGACTAATATCCAATTACAGAAAACAATATGAATTAGAGTTAAAAGCATTCTTTTTGAGGATTGTGTGAAGATGGTGATGAACTAACAGGCAGAGCTGAATGCTCTCACAAGAACAATGGAGAAAGTGTCAAAAGTTGCCCAAAGGACCTGCTTTGGGGGTCATCAGACCATGACAGTGTTACACAACTCCCAGGAAAGTGAGGGACAGAGAGATGAAGAAGCTGAAGAGACAAACATGAGTTACCAAGCATCTGTGGCAGCTGAGAAGTGCTCCCTTCACCCACCTCCAGATATTAAGTTGGGTTAAAAGCCCTGGCTTACTGTAGCCAGCTGAGAGGGAAACAGACATCTTCCTCCCTATCAGCTGTTTCAACGGAAAAGGGAAGGGAGGCTGGGGTGCTTTTCATCGGTGAATTAGGCCCACTTTGAATATCTGATCTCGAGATTCAATACAGGAACACAGGAAAGCCAAGACTGAAACACCTCCATGGAAAGGTGCACTGATTAGCACCATCTACTGTCCTGTCTGAAAACAGGACAAAAACTTCACACTCTTTGTATTCATTTTAATAACACTGACCAAGATATTTACTATTCAAATATTTGAATAGGGGTAGATTCCCATCTACCCCTTTCCTCCCCCACATCATTTCCTATTACAAAACTTCACACTCTTTGTATTCAATCCCTGGGAGAAAATCTAAACTCCACTAGTGAATCCCTATAATGATTTTGAAACCTTAAGCTGGGCAATTTTAAAAACTGAGAATAAGTAGAACCAAATATCAAAAATGAGCTGCTGAAAAAAAATAGGCAAGAGAAAGAAATTAGCCATCAGTGTAAATACAACAACATATTTAAATGCTTAGACATCAGCCAAAAATTATAAGCCATACTAGGAAACAAGAAGATATGACAGAAGCAAAAGAACAAACCAAATATCCTGAAGAGATACATGATTTATTACAGTTAATCAGTGATAGTCACATAACTCTCTTAAATAACTTGAAAGAATTTAAAGAAAATATGACTAAAGAAATAAAGTTTATTAAGAAGACACTGGGAAAGCATAAAGAACAATTTGTAAGCCTGCAAAGAAAAGTAACAGATCTTATGGGAATGAAAGACATGATCGATGCAATTAAAAATAAAGTAAAGGCACATAAGAGCAGAATTGAATTGCTTGAAGCCAGAATTAGTGATTTCAAAGACAGAACATCTGAACTGGAAAAGATAGTAGAACAGAAAGGCAAACTAGATAAGATTAAGTGCCAACCTCTTATCAGAAAAAGAGGAGGAGAGAAGAAAGTGGTATGATGTATGTAATGTACTGAAAGAGAAAATCTGCTAGCCAAGAATTCTGTATTCAGCAAAGATGTCTTTCAAAATGAAGGTGAGTTCAAAGTCTTCACAAACAAAAACTGATAGAATGCTACCAAAAGACAAAATTTGCAAGAGATACTAAAGGCTGTGCTGCAACCTGAAAGGAATAAACGAGAGTGAAAGATTTGGAGAAGAGTTTAAAAATGAAGATTATTAGGGAGGGTAAACAATAAGAGAGACAATAGACAATATAACACCAAAGAGCAGATGGACAAAATGGATGAAGCAATTCATAGGTCTTCACATCTATTCAATGAAACCTAGAATAGTGGAAAAAAAGACTTTTCTTGGGCAAGAACACTCCAGGAGCAGCAGAAAGTGGCACAGAGGATTAAAAAGAGTCAATCATCAGCAGATGTAACATATTTTTCACCAAAGTCAATTCCTGATTATGTCTTTGAAATAGATGTGATTGCTTCTGTTTGTGTAGCTATTGCTGAGAATCAGAAGACAACCTCTACAAATAAACAGTGATTATTGTGTCTGCTTCTGGGACTGTAGAGCCTGTAACTGAGAAAGAAGATGGTGCTCCAGTACCAGATGGTTCTGTTTTTATCAAAACCCAATGAAAGAAAATGTAGAGTATGAATTATTTAAGTCTGTCTTTTTAAAAATTTTCATTTAAAATTTTAGTCATAGGGAGATTTATTCTGGAGAAACACGGCAAAACTCCTGTTTGTAAAATAAACTTTTCAGATGAAGCATCTAAATCTAAATGGTAGTAGCATTATTTTATACTATTTGCACTATGCTTTGTTAAATTATGGTTTATACTTAAAAATAGAATTCTAAGCAAAATGTTTCTGATGTATAAATTTAATTTATATGAATGAAACTTGAAAAGCAAATATTTGAATAGTAAATATCTTGGTCAGTGTTATTAAAATGTTGACTCATTGAATTTTGTTTTATGACAAAGGAAATAAGTGATTGCTTTCTTTCCTAGAAATATACTGCTGTTACTGTTCACTCTATTTTCCTTGCTTCTGTAAAGAAAATTTATCACAAGGCTTAAATGTTTTTAATATTCATTTTGATTTGAAGTTGTGGTTTTGTTATATGTTCAATGTTTGAAAGTTCAACCAAAAATGCATGCAAATGTGAGCATTTGGAAGTTTCTCTTAATTCTGATTTGTGTTAAGTTTTTGTCTTTAAAGAAGTTATAAGAATGTTAGTTGCCTCCTTCTATATTTGTTAGATGTGTGAAGTACTGATGAATGTCACAATGATGGTTTTATTATTACTGTACGTAGGTTGGTCCTTACCACAAATGAGTCATTTTTTATATGCACATTTTAAAATGAGTGTCTTTTACAGATACATCATATCGAATTGTAATCATACATTTAAAAAAAAATAGGGAATGATGTGGGGGAGGAAAGGGGTAGATGGGAATCCATCAGACTCTGATTGTAACTTTTCTGTAATCTAAAACCTCTTTAAAAATAGTTTATTATATATTTAAAAAGCCTTATTTTCTGACAGGGTACTTAGGAAAATAGTCAGAAATGTCTAAAATGTTATTGAGAGGAATGTAAGCCTCCTAAAATGCCATGTGTTTGTGTGTGTGTGTATACCACACACAGTATTTCCTTATTTAAAAAGGAAAAAAAAAAGTTCATTCAGCATGGATCATGGCAGTGTATAATATACATGGATGAAGAGAAAATGAAAAATAAGAAATGTTAAGCAAAATCACAAAACCTGAAATCTTGTACCAAACAACAACAAAAACTTTAATATTAAAGTAGTTATCTCAGTATGTCATAGCAGAGAGATAAGCTTCTACTGACCAGTCCACTATAGCCCCCTGTTAGCTGGAATTGTTCTTTATCCTTCTATTCAAATCTTTAAAAAAAAAATGTCATTTGATTACTTTCTCTTGCTATAAGTAGAGAAAACGAGGCACACTGGGTCAATCTTTGGATAATACATTATATTGATTTAGAAGGCTCAGTTCAAATAATCACAGGACCATAACAACTATTTCAATTGAATAAATTTATGATTGTTTCCCCTTCTATATATTCTTATTCTTCCTAATAACATTGGTTTTTCCTGCATATGGACTGTTCAACTCTGATCATGAAAATATTGTTGTAATTCTAGCAAGCATTTTTGAAAAGTCATGTATTTGGTTAAATTTAGTTTACATTGTACATTGCCTGTTCTGCCACCAAACTCTTCATATATACATATATTTCCTTTTGTAATAAACTACATGATAAGTTCAATTAAAGAAAATGATTTTTATTCATCATAAACAAAAATTAATAGTGTAATATGTAAAGAAACCTTGGTCATTCTCAAAACAAAAATAAGTAGCTTAAAGTGTTAGATATTCACTCATAAAACATGCAATTTTGGACATTGCTATGAAGGAAAATTCTAATTGGTGATAACATATATGGTTAAAAACATATCAGTGTTCAAAATTAATTTCTTGCATACATTTTCCTCATTATAGAAAAATGCGTTGTTTTAAAAATTTTATATAGTTCAGAAGTGAAATTAAGTTGAAATAAATTCCCCTTCTTTTATGCTAATGAAATATTAAGATGATGAACATACCATGCATTCTTATTTGTAATATTTCATAGATTTTTTTCTATATAACTAAATATAAATGTTCCATCTTTCAAAGTTAGTATTGTCTTCAAATCCCTGACATATGGATATTTAATACCATTACAGTTTATTACACTTTTTCTTTTTTCAAAAAAAAAATCTCTAAAATGGATTGAAAAAACATTTCTGTTAAATATCTATTTCATTGTATTAATTTCAACATAGATTTCTTACAGCATATATTTAAATATTTACAATTCCAAAATATATCATCAAAAAATAATTCAAATACATATTTTTCTACCAAATGTTAAAGTTTCTGCTTTCTGTTGGACAATTCTTATTACTAAGTACCTGTAAATCCTCCAATATTTATTAAGCCATCTGGCAAAATGATGATTTCTCACAGTATTTACCATTTAAAATTGATTAAATATGAAATTAAATGACTTCTATAAATTTATTAGTCTTTTATATAATTCTTTTGTAATTTCTTGGTATGTATAGTTCTTATTTTTTTCTATTTTTATGATGATTTTCAGGTTTCTCTATGTAATATGAATGTATATTATTGTGAATTAATTTTCACATATTTATTTTCCGTCACATTTTCAACAATGTTTATTTTTCTATTTTCCTTAGAAAGTTTTTTTTTAATTATCTAAGGCAAACTATTTGGTATAAATACTAATTGGTGTCATATTAAGAAAGATAAACTCTCTCCCATAATCCAGGAAATAAGAAAACAAAAAATCACAACTTTATTTTTCTACTATCTTTATAATTTAATTATATGCATTTCAATAATTAACACATTTGGTTACCTACTAGTGTTTTGTGTGAGGTAAAGAATCTGATTTTCTTTTGTCCTCCAATTGTCTAGCCAATTGTCCTGGATGTGATTTAAATAACAAATAGTTGTCACCATTTTTGTAAATTCATAATATATAAAATTCACATTTGTCCATTTTTGTGTTCTAATTTTTTTTCCTATATAGGGGCAATAATCTTTCACTCACAGAAGAATTTCATTGTGCATTTAGACATCAAACAGTAAGTACCAATGGGTGTTTTTTCTTATTAAGCTACTAATAATAGCTTAAGCTGTTAATAATCTACAGCAAGGATAAGCCAAGAAAAGTATATTCATAACAGCATAGGGATGAATTCACAGAATCCAGAACATGTTATTTTGTAGGAAAATTGACCCAGTTTTTTCACAAATAAATAACAATTATATAAGGAATTGGAATAATAGAGAATTTTAAAGACTTAAAAACATGTCAACTTATTAAATAAGAATGAAATTTTTATATTTTGAGTTTTAAATATATGAAATTGCTTTCACTGAAATGTTACACTGTTAATTGATGGCATTAAATTATTGTCAGTTGTTTTTAATTTTATAATTATTAAGTGATTGTATTTGAAAAAATCCATAATGTCAGAGATATGTTCTGAAATGTTAGAGATGAAAGGATAGATTGTGTGGGGTTCACTTTAAATATACATGTTTGCAGAAATGACAGGGATATATTCAGCAATATTATCTTGCATTGACAATTGTTGATGCTGTGTGACAGATGGATGATAATCTCTCACTTTCTTACATGTCTGAAATTTCCATAACCCTTTAAAGAATTTTTAGCTATTCTCATCCTTTTATTCTTCCAAATAAAATATATCATTGTCCCAGAAATATCCCCAAAATGAAACTTAAAATGTGTCATTTGAATCAAAGTCCACAATGCTTATAGAATATTTGTGTAAAACTTAAAATATCTACTATATTTATTTTGTCATCTAAGAATATGATACATTTATCTGTTCCCATAGGAGTAGTTCAGGAAAAATGCAAATTCCTTGTTGAATTTATATTGAGGAAATGTACAAATTTTGTTGAATTTCTGATTTTATACAAATATTTGAATTTCTAATTTATATTAATCATCGTTCACTACATTTCCAAACTTTCTTTTTGGTTCATATGATTTTTTCACTTGAGCCTAATATTGCTCTACATTATTTATATTAAAACCAAATGGTTGTAACATTGTACTCAATTTCCAACACTAATACACATTAAGTTCTGGTATTACTTAGCATGTTACACTTCCAGGAAAATACTGTGTAAGATGCATGCTACTTGGCATTTAACATTTTGATAATGAGATTGATGAGAGATATTAATAGATGTATTTAATATAGCCATGAAAATTATCATGTTATGGACATTTTTTTCTTTTCTACAATGTAAAAGTTTGTTTCTTTTTAAG
Source organism: Cabassous unicinctus (assembly GCA_029593785.1). Lineage (NCBI taxonomy): Eukaryota > Metazoa > Chordata > Mammalia > Cingulata > Chlamyphoridae > Cabassous > Cabassous unicinctus. The sequence goes on from JAQZBX010011987.1 coordinate 20,573, forward strand.
AATTTCTATTCATCTGATTATATGTTATCATAGTTTTTCTCTAATTTAATATTATCATTATCCCTTCTTTTCTCTAGCATCTCTTATCCAATTCACAAATACTGTTGGTTGCACCTTCAGAATAGAGTCAATATCTGCCCCTTTCTCAAATACTCCCATACTAATAACATGGTTCCAATAAAAATATATGTTTAAAAATGTTGAGGGAAGCGGGTGTGGCTCAGTGGATAGAGCCCCCGTTTACCATATGGGAGGCCCGGGTTTGCGTCCAGAGGCCTCCTTGTGAGGGCACGCCGGCCTGAGCGGTGCGGTGGGCTGATGCAGCAACCTCACAGCAGGAAGCGGGTGTGGCGCAATGGATAGAGCACCCGTTTACCATATGAGAGGCCCCAGGTTCGCTTCCTGGTGCCTCCTTGTGAGGGCAGGCCGGCTGGCGTGGCGCAGTGGGCTGATGTGGCAAGACCTCACAGCAAGGGGGAGATAAGCAGACACAGAGAAGACACGCAGCGAATGGACACAGCAGCACAAGCAGCAAGGGGGGGATAAATAAATAAAATAAATAAATCTTTAAAAAATAATAATATTAAAAAAATAATAATAATAATGTTGAATTATTTATCTACTGATAGAATTTCTTTTCTTGTGTGTTATTTCTGACATTGAATATTTTCAAGAGAGATTTTTCCAAAGTTAATATTATGCAATATTTATAAATATATCAATAATTTTTCTTAAACCACTTAAAAGGCTACTGCTATATATCAAGCATTAGTCTCAATATTTTTTAATATCTTATTTCATCCTTACAGCAAAACTTTCTATTATTTTATCTATTAAGTGTTATCATAGTCGTTATAAGAATTAGCAGAAGATTGTAACACAGAGATATAATTTTTATAATTACTATTAATAACTTGCCTGTTTTCTATTCTATACTCTCTATTTTTGAAATATATATCATAACATAAGACTTGCATGTTTTTGTAGGTTTTGATAGAAGAGACATTAACATTATCCCAGAGCAGGTGGCTTCAAATTATAATATAGTACACTCTATATAGGCATCTAGTTTAATGATTTCTCTTCAGGATTTTTACATTTATTTGATTGCATTTTTATAGCATGTATCTTAATTACATTCACACATATGCATGCATGCACTCATCAATGCACAACTCCACTTATGAATTTCATAGAATAAATTGTAATGTTAGAGGCCTCTGGGAAGAGGTCATCAGAGGAGATAGTCAGGGCTCAAGTTTCCAACAAAAACAATGGTGGAAGTTAAAAGCTGTCTGAAGGAGCTGCCTTGGGTATCTGAAGACCAGGAGAGTGCTCTGCATCTTTTAGAAGGGTTAGGGAGAGAGAAATGAAGAAAAAGGCAAAACCAAAAGGATGCACTGCTAAACTCTGTGGCTGGGAAAGGCACCCATCATCCCCCTTCAAGGTTAGCAGCCTGGATAAAACACTTGGCTAAATGCAGCTAATTGATTGGGAACAGACATTTTCCTCCCTGGGAAGAGGAAGGGAGCACTGGAGTGTTTAGAGAAGTTGCTCTTCACTGAATTTGGCCAGCAGAGTTAGCTTTGAATCTCAGCTCTGGCCAGATCAGAATAATGCGCAAGTGGAAGATGAAAAAGACACCTCCATGGAATGATTTTTTGATAAAAATAATCTACTGGCTGGCTGGGAAACTACAAGAAGAAAAATCTTTTCCAGGAGTCTCTTGTCCCAGACCACATGGAGCAGATCTGCACCCCATTACTGAGTCACTGTCCCTATTTTGATTGCATAATCAGGGCAATTTTAAAGATTTAGAATAAGTTGAACCAAAAATAAAAGAAGACATGTGAAACAAAACTACTAGCCAAGAGAGAAATATTGATGATCAGAGTAAATTCACCAATATATTCAGATGTCTAAACATCAACAAAATTTAAATTCCATACCAAGAAACAGAAATATATAGCCGAGACAAAGAACAAACTAAAAAAATTTTGTGAGACACAGGATTAGACAAGTAATCAATGATTAGACATAGACATTGATTAGTTGATTAGGCAACTAATCCGTGAAAATCATGCAAATCTCCTAAATCAAATAAAAGAGTTGAAGGAAAATTTGAATAAATAGATAAAGGATATTAAGACACCTGGTGAGTATAAACAACAATTTGAATGCTTAGAGAAACAGTTACTGAGCTTATGGGAATGAAACCCCAACATATGAGAATACATATATAGTAGATGGGGAGAGGTTTTTGCTCAATCATTTGGGCACCACCTCCTACGTTTCAGTTCCTGGTGACTCCTAAAGAAGATGGGCAGACACAATGAGCTGATGTGACATGGTGATGCAACAAACTGATGAAAAAACAACAACAACAGACACAATGGTTAGACAAAACAAGCAAAAAGCAGATGTGGCTTAAGTGGTTGGGCACCCAACTCCCACACTGGAAGTCCAAGGTTTGGTTCCCAGGGCCTTCTAAAGAAGATGAGGAGAAAAAATGAGCAGACACAATGAACGGACACAAGTAGTGGACATAATGAGCAGACAAAATGAGAAGACACCATGAGATGAGAACAAGCAGACAAATGAGGTAGCCATCTCAGGGGAGATATATTAGAAGCATGTAACAGCAGATTTGAATTCATGGAATACAGAATTAAAGAAGTCAAGGACTAATCATCTGCACTTGAAAAGACAGGAGAAGAGAAAAATAAAATAATGGAATAAATGGATCATGGTCTCAGGAAAATGAATGACATCACGTAATGCACAAACATTTGCATTATCAGTGTCCCAGAAGGGGAAGCGAATGGAAAAGTGGCAAAAAGTATTTTTGAGGAAACCCTTACCAAAAGCTTCCCAACCCTTATGAAAAGCATAAATAATAATATCCAAGGAGGACAACACACAGCAAACAGAATAAATCTGAATAGACCTATACAGAGACACTTACTATTCAGAATGACAAATTCCAGAAGAAAGGAGAGGATTCTGGAAGCAGCAAAAGAAAACTAATGCATTACATAAAAGTGAACCTCATGAAGACTAAGTGCCTATATCTCATAGGAAACAATGGAGACAGGAAAAGAGTATTGTGATGCATTTAGGGTGCTAAAAGAGAAAAACGGTCATCTAAGAATTTTTTATCCAAAAAAGTGTCTTTCAATAATGAGGATGAGTTAAAGTCTGCACATACAAACAAAAAAGCTAGAGTATGTTACCAAATGACCAGGTTTAAAATAGGTATTAATGTTTGCCACAACCTGAAGGGAAATAACAAAGGCAAAGGATTTCAAGAAGAGTGTGCAAATTAAGATTATAACTAAGTGCAATGTAAGGGCTAAAAAGATAGACAATGATAAGATATGACAATGGAAAGCCAAAGGATAAAATAGACGAAGTAATGACTTTATAGTAATAATTAAATTCATCAATCAAAAGACATAGAATGACAGAATGGATTAAAAAGTATGAGCTATCTATATGCTGTTTACAAGACATCACCTCAGATGTAAGGACACTATTTAGTTGAAATTGCAAAGTTGGAAAAGTTAATCCATCCTAATAGTAAATATGGAGTAGTGACACCAATATCAGAAATAATAAATTTTAAATGAATAATTCTTATAAGAAATGAAAAAGTTCAATATATAATAATAAAATGGGCAATTCACCAAGAAGAAATAACTGCAATAAATGTTTTTGCACCTAACCTGGGTGTCCCAAGATACATGAGGCACTCACTGGGAAAACTGAAGGGAGGAATAGATATCTCTACAATAATATTTGGACACTACAATACACCACTCTCAGCATTGGCTATAACATCTAGAGCGAGGATCAATACAGAAACAGAGAGGTGAATATTGAAAGTCAAGTAGACCTAACAGATATTTATAGAACATTTTATCCAAAAACAATAGGATATTAATTCTTTTCAAGCACTCATGGATTCTTCTCCAGGAAAGACCTGGGTCATAGGACAGGTCTCAATAAATTTAAAAAGATTGAAAGTATCAAAGCAATTTTTCTGATCATAATTCATTGCACCTGAAAAACAATGGACAGAAAAAGGGAAAATTTACGAATATATAGATACTAAACAAAACACTCAATTAATGAGTGGGTCAAAGAAGAAATTGCAAGATAAATCAGTAAATATCTTCAGATAAATGGACATAAGAAAACAACATTCATTGCAATTGAAAACAATTTGGAACACTAATGAAGGATGTTGTTAATGTGAGAAAATAGGTGAGATGTAGGGAGCAGGACATATGGGAATCCCCTATATTTTATGTAATATTTATGTCATCTAAGTATCTTTAAATATATATGTTAAAAAAAGAAAACAACATATCAAATTCTATGGGATAGAGCAAATGCAGTGCTGAGGAGGAAATGTATAGACCTCTAAGTTTACATTAAAAAAGAAGAAAGAGCTTAAATTGAAGATCTAACTGCACTTCTAAAGGCACCATTAAAAGAACAGTATACTACTCATAGCAAGCTGAAAGAAAGAGACAATGAAGATCAGAGAAAATATAAATGAAATTGAGAAAAGAAAAAAAAAATCTTCAGAGAATCCAAAAAACCAAATTTGGTTCTTTGAGAAATCTACAAAAACGATCTTCTAATTGATCCTCAGCAAGACTGAAAAAGAAAGAGAGAGAAGATGCAAATAAAATATCAAAAATGAAAGGAAGGCAATGGCACTGATCCTGCAGAAATGAGAGATCATAAGAGGTTTCTATGAAAAACTGTACACCAAGAAAATAGACAATGTAGACAAAATGGTCAAATCCAAAAACATACATGAAAACCCATGCTGACCCTACAAGAAAAAGACCTCAACAAACCAATCACAAATAAAGAGATTGAAATATCATCAACACTATCACTAAATGAAAAGCCCAGGACCAGGTAGCTTCACAGGTGAAATCAACCAGTTATTCAAAGTCAATAAAATACCAATCCTGCTCAAACTCTTCCAAGAATTGAAAAGAGAGGAATGATTCTAAACTATTCTATGAAGTCAACATCACCCTAATATCCAAACCAGATGAAGATACTATAAAAAACAAAATTGCAGATCATTTTTCTAATAAATATACTTGCAGAAACTCAACAAAACAGTTGCAAACAAATCTGAATTCAAAAACACATTAAAAGAATTATACAGAACAATCAGTTTTACCTGAGACATACAAGGGTGATTCTACAGATGAAAATCAATTATTGTATAAATAACATTGATTAAAGAAGAAAAATCACCTGATCACCTTGATTGATGAATAAAAGGCATTTGACAAAATATGGCATCCTTTCTCAAATAAAACAAAACAAAACAGAAAAAACAACCACACTCCAAAATATAGGAATTGAAAGAAGTTAACACAGTATAGAAAACTGTATTGTGGAAAAACACACAGCTAACACTCTACTCAATGGCGAAAGACTGAAAGCATTCCTAATGAGATCAGGAACAAGACAAGGATGCCGTGTCACCACTGATATTCAAAATTGTGGTGAAATTTTATCTAGAACAATTAGGCAAGAAAAATAATTAAAAGATACCCAAATAGGAAAGGAAGAAGTAAAATTTTCACTATTTGCTGAGATTTGATTCTATATCTAGAAAATGCCCAAAATCTACTATAATTAACAGAGCAGTACATCAAAGTGGCAGCTTACAGGATTAATATACAAAAATCAGTGGCATTTCTATACACTACATATGAGCAATCTGAGGGGAGTTCAGAATAAAAAATTCATTTTAAAGTGACTAAAAGAAGGAAATATTTAGGAACAAACTTAACCAACTATATGAAGGATGTATATTCAGAAAACTACAAAATTTTCTAAAAGAAACTGAAGAAGAGGTAAATATATGGAAGGACATTCAATGTTCATAGATTGGAAAATGAGATATTGGTTATATTCAAGTCTAATGAAACTGATTTACAGATTCAATGAAATCCCAATAAATGCCCAAAATCCTATTTTTGCAGAAATGGAAAAGCCTTTTATTAAATTTATTTGGAAGGTTAAGGGACCCCATACAGCAAAAATGTCTCTAAAAAACAATGAAGTATGGGGTCTCTCAATTTAGCTCATGGTACCTATCTACAGTGATAAAAACAGCATGGTACTGGCATAAAGATAGACATATTGACAAATGAAACTGAATCAAGAACACAATAATGGACCCTTACATCTAAAGTCAAGTGATTTTTGACTAGCCTACCCTGCCAGAACATTCTATTAAACAAATGGTTCGGGGAGAACTGGATATCTATCTATCTATATATATATATAAACACTTCTATCTCACAATTTATATATAAATTAACTCAAAATGCATCAAAGTTGGGAATATATATAAATGGAAAGAAAAAATACAAAATTGGAGTCTCCTTAAAACTAAACACTTTAGTTCTTCAAAATATTTTGTCAAAAAATTTAAAAAGCATACTCAATGGGAAAAAAATATCTGGAAAACACATAATGGATGAGGGTTTATATCCATGATATATAAAGAGATCATACAACTCAACAATAAAAATACAAAGTCTTCCTTTTTGGAGAAATGAAATTGTAATAAAATTTTTAAGATGATGACTGCACATCATTGTGATTATACTAAAAGCAATTTATTATATACTTTGGCTACAATAACCAGAAATAGCAGCTATGTGCAATGGGGGAAGCATAGAGAGATTGAAAGGTGACAAATTTTCTTGTTTGTTCTCTGATTTTTTAAATTGTGATTATTATTGAAATATTGAAAATGCTCCAATACTGATTGAAGTGATGAAGGCACAACTATGTGATAATAGCAAATACCATTGATTGTACACCATGGAAGAATTGCATGCTTTATTAATATTTATCAATAAAATTGATTTTAAAAAATATAAGCAACCCAATTTAAAAATTGTCAGAGGCTTGAATAGACATTTTTCCAAAGAGGAGATAAAAATGGCTACAAAGCACCTGAAAAAATGTTCAACATCAACATCTTTTAGGGAAATGCAGATCAAAATTACAATGAGATACCATTCCATACCTCATAGAATGGCCAATATATATATTTTTTTAATTAACAGAAAGTTACAAGTGCTGGAAAGTATGTGGAGAAATAGGAACACTCTTTTACTGTGCGAGGAAAAGTAAAATGGTGCAACCTCTGTGGAATACACTTGGCAGTAACTTAAGAAGCTGAATACATAACTTCCATATGATCCACCAGTCCTGTTATTAAGAATACATTTAGAAGAAATGAAAGCAAGAATAACAAGTGAAATTTGTACACTTATGCTCATAGCAGCATTATTCACAAATGTTAAAATATGGATCCAGCCAAAACTTCCAACAACCTATGAATGGATTTCAAAAAAAATGGTACATACAAACAATGGAATACTATTCACCTGTAAGAAAAAAATGAAACTGAGGCATATATGATAACATGGATGTACCCTGTGATTATTATGTTTAATGAAATAAAACAGACACAAAAGGAGAAATACTGTGTGACTTCACTAATATGAACTAAATACAGTGAGGAACTCATGGAGGTTAAATCTAGAGGATAGATTACTATGAGATAAAATGTGAGTTGAGGATGGGAGTGATGTTAATGAATGTAGAATTTTTAATAAAATTTATTGTAAAAGTGAGGCAATGATTTAAGTTGATGGAAACACAGCATGGTGAGTATAAGCAACTTTACTGATTTATAAATGTGATTTGGGCAGAAAGAAGTAGTCTATGGAGATAAATGTCAATTGGAAGGACACTAGAGAAGAATCTAGGGACTGTATAACCATGATTTTGGTGGTGGATGAGGATTACAGATAATAGTATACACATAAAAATGTTCTTCTCTTACAAAATTTTAAAAATATGGTGACATATGGGAAAAATATAATTCATGTAACTTATGGATTTTAGGTAATATTAATATTGTAATAATTTTTCAGCAATGGCAAAGAATGTATATCAATTCATTTTTTAATTTTTAAAGAAGCTTTAGATTACATAAATGTTACATCAAAAATATAGGGGATTTCCATATACCCGACTGCCCTCCCTCACGTGCTTCACTCATTAGCAGCTCTTTCATTAGTGTGGTATATTTGTTAAAATTAATGGACACATTATGAAGAAATCCTGCCAACCATAGCCTATAGTTTGCATTATAGTTTACACTTTGACCCACACAATTTTATAGGTTTTGACAAAATATATAATGGTCTGTATCTGTCATTGCAATGTCATTCAGAATAATTCCAATGTCCCAACAATGCCCCATGTAACAACTGTTCTTCCATCTCCCTCCTCTCAGATCCTCTGGTGACCACTCTTTTTTTAATCAATGTTACAATTTCATCCATTTCTAGAAAATTAATAACTCTACTTAAGTCCCTATTTGCATTCACCTCTGCTGTTTGTTCTTTTCTCAGTCTTGAGGATTTTGTGATGGTGATGCCCACTCTGATTCCAATTGAGAGGGGGCTTATATGCCATTGAGCATATGGATGAAACTGTTTTGCCTGCAGTTGTAGATACTCTGTGTTTTTTAGGGGAGGGATGGGCATTGTCCATCATTATCCTTTTGTTAATTGTCCTGGGTATGTCTGATGAACTGGAGAGTATGTACTGACTGCAACTCTGCTGATATTCAGGGCTTAACTATCATATGAGTACACAAAATATTTAAGTCTCTCAGACATACATTTAATGGGTATAGTGCTAATTAAAAATTAAAATAAAAAGGACAGAAGAGTTTTATGTGCAGGCAAGAGATCCTGCTGAGACTTGCATAAGCATGATATCTGGAATGACCTCTCAACTCACTTTGAAATTTCTTACCATTAAAAAATCATGTGTATTTAATATTTACCCAATTTGGTCTACATCTTTTTCCAAAAACATCACTAGTTGGCCCTTGTAATAAACCCTCAGTGCCAGGAACGTTAATCCCCAGGAGTCATATCCCTGCCAGGGAAAGGTAGTGAATTTATATGCTGAGTTTGGCTTAGAGAGAGGGCATATTAGAGAAACAAGGAGGCTTTCAGGAAGTAACTCTTAGGCAATATATAATGTTAGGATAAGTTTCAAGTTCACCTAAAAGGTACATATGTACAATCATCCATATCAAGGACCCAGCATGATGGTCTGTCCTCCCTTGCTAAGAACTACTCATGTACTAAGCGATTCTTGCTGCTCTATAAGAGAATGTAGAAGGACTTCCCAGAAGGTGAATTCAATATAATTTTGGTTATTGTGTGGGCTTCCACTCACCAATACAATGCCCCGTGGTCAAATGAACATATACATATAACATAGAGGCATGCTCCAGGGGAGCCACTCCCACACATTCCCTCATCACTGACACCATGCACTGGTGATCCTCCCCTGCTACAAGTGTGACCCTTCTGTGTTCCAAACCTTTCCCGAAACAAAGCCAAAAAATAAATAAATAAAATAATAATAACAATGAATAACATAAAATACAATATTAAAAAATAAAAAATAAAAGTAAAAATAAAATAATAAAGTGAAATTTTAAAAAGCCAATATAACTTTCATCACCATGAGTCTGTTTTCTTTTATGTACAGTTAAAATTACCTCCACGTGTTCTCCATTGATTTCTTTTTCCTTTATCTTCAAAAAAGCTTTAAGTTACAGAAAAATCACATGGAAAATATAGAGGACTCCGATATAATCAAATTCCTCCTCCTGTCTCACTCTCTCTCCCCTTTGAATAACATTTCACATGTGTATGGTACAACTTTACAATTGATTTACAAATATTGTAGCATTGTTACTAATCATGGTCAATGGTTTACAAAATGGTTTATATTTTCCATGTTACATTTTATAAGCTGTTACAAAATTTAAAATGGCCTATTTCTGTCATTGCAAAATCATGCAGAACAATTCTAATGCCTGAAAAGTGCCCTATGTTCCATCTTATCTATTCTTACCTACCCTTATCCTCAGAAACTATGGTAACCACTAAGTTTCAATTTTTGATGAATAAGGTTATTATTTACATGCAATAATACTAGAGACTTGACATTTTGGTCTGTTTTCTTAGGCACTCCCTGTGTTCACAAGAGATACTTGACCCTCTGAGAAAATAGCAGGACTCCTCAAGATGGAAGTTTAATGTTTCTATTTGTGTCTCCACCCACTGAGATAACACACTATGACAACATGAACACTTTCATTTTCCATTGAAACTTGTTCATGTGCTTTTTATCCCACATATCCATGCGCCACCTCTGCCCTGCACCTGTAAACCTCCCTTGTCAAATTTGTCAGAACATCCTGCCATTGTAGTTTTAACCACAGACCTACAAATCCCCAGAAGTCACCTGCTCCTTCTGCCCACCTTCCACACAGATCTATGTATAATATAATGTAACCACCCCTTCACCCTCTCACATTCCAGCATCATCCAACTTAATTTCATCAGTGAAACACTATCACTGCCCTCCGCTGCCCAAACACCTCCTTCCACCATATTATAGATTTTGCCTATATTGAGCATTGGCTCATCATGCTCTACTCCCTTTCTCTCTCCTGACAACCTGTCTTCAAAATTTTCTCTCGTTGAGTCTCCTCAATTTGCTTAAGTCATATCAGTGAGATCATTCAGTATTTGTCCTTCATTGGCTAACTGCACTCAACATAAAGTCTCCAAGATTTATCCATGTTGTCCGGTGTGTTGATATTGCATTCCTTCTTACAGCTGAGTAATATTTGATTGTATGTATATACCACAATTTAATCACTTCATCTGTTGATGGACACTTGAACTGGTTCCAAATTTTGGCAATAGCGAATAATGCTGCTATGAACATTGGTGTGCACATATATATTCATGATCCTGCTTTCAAATCTTCTGGGTATATACCAATAACAAGGATTGCTATATGATATGGCTATTCTATAGTTAGCTTCCCAAGCAACCACCAAATGGTCCTCCACAATGGCTGAACCATTAGATATTCCCCCAGCTGTGAGTGGGTGTTCCCTTTCCTCCACATCCTCTCCAAAACTTGTAGTTATTCTTTTTTTAATAGCAGCCAGCGTAATAGGTGTAAGATGATATTTCACTGTAGATTTGCTTTGCATTTCCTGTGTAGCTAGTGATGCGAACATCTTTTCATGTGCTTTCCAGTCATTTGTATTTCTTCTTTGGAGAAATGTCTATTCAAACCTCTTGCCATTTTTTGAAATGGTTTTTGTGTTTTTATTTTTGAGGTGTAAGATTTCTTTATATATTCTGAATATTATGCCCTTTTTGGATAAATGGTTATTAAATACTTTCTCCCATTTAATGTGATCTACTGTCTTTCTACTTTCTAACAAACTCCTTTGAAGAGCTTTTTTTTCATTTTGAGGAAGTGCCAGTTATCTATTTTTTCTTTCATTGCTCATGCTGTGTTTAAAACTTTATGAAACTATTTCCTCCTACAAGATCTCCTAGATACTTCCATACATTATCTTCTAAGAGCTTTATGGTCTTGATTCCTATATTTAGGTTTTTGATCCATCTGAAGTTAATTTCTGCATTGGACATGAGATGGCAATTCACTCTCATTCTGCTAGATTTGGATATCCAGTTCTCCAAGCACCAATTATGAAGAGGCCATTCTATCCTAGCTGAGTGGGCTTGGTACCTTGTCGAATATCAGCTGACCATGTATACAAGAATCTGTATCAGAAACCTCAATTAGTTTCCATTGGGCTGTATATCTATCCTTGGGCCAATACTATGCAGTTTTGACCACTATAACTTTGTAGTATGTTTGAAAGTCAGGTAGTGTTACTCTTCCAATTTTTTTTTTCAATATATTTTTACCTATTTGGGGCCTCTTGCCCTTCCAAATAAATTTCATCATTAGCTTTTCCAATTCAGTAAAAAAATGCTTCTGTAAATCAATTTTGGTAGGACAGACATCCTAATGATGCATATTCTTCCAATCCATGAACTTGAATATTCTTCCATATATCTTGATCATTTTTGTTTCCTTTAACAGTATTGTGCATGTTTCTGTGTACAAATCCTTTACATCTTAAGTTTATTCCTGTTTTTGAATCTTTTAGGTGCTTTTGTCAATGGAATTTTTCCTTGATTTCCTCCTCAGATTGCTCATTGTTCGTGTATAGAAATACCACTGGTTTTGCATGTTGATCTTATATCCTGCAACTATGCTAAACTCATTTATTAGCTTTATAACTTTTATTGTATATTTTTAAGGGCTTTCTATGTGTAGGATCATGTCATCTGCAATTAATGAAATTTTTACTTCTTGCTTTCCAATTTTGATGCTTGATATATCTTTTTCTTGACTAAGTTCTTGATCAAGGATTTCTAACACAATTTTAAATAATAGCAGTAAAGTGGACATAAATGTCTTGTTGCAGGTCTTGGAGGGAAAGCCTTTAGAATTTCATGATTGAATAAAATGTTAGCTGTAGGTTTTTCATATATATCCTGTATCATCTTGAGGAAGTCTCCTTCTATTCTTATTTTTTGAACTTTTTTATAATCAAGAAAGGTTGTTGTGTTTCATCAAATAATTTTTCTCCATCAATAGAAATTATCATGTAATTTTTTTCTGTTAATCTATTAATGTGGTGTATTACATTGACTGATTTTATTATGCTGAACCATCCTTGAATAGCAGGCAGGAAACTCACATGACCATGTTGTATAATTCCCTTGATGTGTTTTGAATATGTCCAGCAAGTATTTTGTTGTGAATTTTAGCATACAAGACTATTAGAGAGATTAGGCTGTTGTTTTCTTTTATTGTGGCATGTTTCTGTGGCTCTGGTATTAGCGTGATGTTGGCAACATAGAATGAGTTAAGAAATTTTCCATCCACTTCTAAATTTTGGAATGTTTTAAGCAGGATTGGTGTTCATTCTGTCCGGAATCATGGGTAGAATTCACATGTGAAGCCAATTGGCACTGGGCTCTTCTTAGTTGGGAAGATTTTTATTTTTTATTTTTTATGACTAATTCAATCTTGTTTCTTGTGATTGGTCTCTTGAGTTCATCTGTTTCTTCTTTCATCAAAGTAGGCTGCCTGTGTGTCTCTAGAAATGTGTCCAGTTCATCTAATTTATCCAGCTATTGGCATTTAATTTTTTTAATTATCTCTTATGATAAACTTTGTTTCTCTGGTGTTGTTGGTAATTTCTCCTCCTTCATATTTTATTTTATGTTTTTGCATTTTCTTTCTTTTTTTCTTTGTTATAGTAGATAAGGGATTGTCAATTTTAATAATGTTCTCAAATAAACAGATTCTGGTTTTGATAATTTGTTCTAGTGTTTTTTATTCACAATTTCACTTGGCTCCACATTAATCTTCATTATTTCCTTCCATTTTCTTGCTTTGGTATTAGTTTGTTGTTTATTTCCTAGATCCTCTAGGTGTGTAGTTTGGTTTTGAATTTCAGATCTTTTTTAATATAGGCATTTATTCTTACAAATTTCCCACTCAGCACTGCTTTTTCCACATCTTATATGTTTTTTTTCTTCTTTTTAAAAATATTTTTATTTATTTTTAAAAGGTACTTAAGAGTACATAAAATGCTACATAAAAAAATATAAGGGATTCCCATATGCCCCACTCCATACACCTCCCATTTTTTCCCACATTAACATCTTCTTTCATTAGTGTGATGCATTCATTGCAATTGATGAACACAGTTTGGAACATTGCCACTAAGCATGGATTATAGTTTACATTGTAGATTACACTGTCTCCAACTCAATTCTGCAGGTTATGGTAATATATATAATGGCCTGTATCTGTCATTGTAATGTCACTCTGGACAATTCCAAGCCCCAAAAATGTCCACATATTACACCTTTTTCCCTCCCCTTGACTTTAACACCTCCAGTGACCACTGTCTCCACATCCATGATATAATTTCTTCCACTGCCGAAATCACAGTGAGTCTATAGTAGAATACCAGTAATTCTACACTAGTCCATATTTCATTCCCCAATCCTGAGGATTCCACTTCTAATTGAGGGAGGGCTTCAATCTCCTATGGCTGATGGATGGGACTCTCTTACTTTCAGTTTTTACCATGGTCAGTTCCTTAGTGGCATGGTTGGCCATCCTCAACTCCTTGTTAGTTGTCCTAAGTGAGCCCAATGAACTGGAAAGTAGGTGTTGAAACTCCACTGAGGCTCAGGGCCCAATTGGTATATGGTTGGCCCAGAGATTCAAGTCTCTTGGATGTACACCTACCAACTCCAGCACCAACTATAGGTTCAAATAAAAGAGACAGAAAAAGCATGTGTAGAGAAGTCACATCTGAGTTCAACTCTGTCAAACTTGGGAGCCCAAACTCTAAATAGGGCCCACTGGCAAGGCACCAAGCTTCAGAGCTGTCTTCCATGACCATAGAATCTGGGTATCTCCAGAGCCCTCAGGAGCCTCACTATTTGGGGTAATATTTATTTTGGCAGTCTATGAAATCCTGCTGGGATGTGCATAAGCCTTAACTCTCCAATGACCTCCCGACACACTTTGAAGTCTCATAGCCATGAAAACTCATTTGTCTTTACATTCCCCCCATTTTATTCAAGGTCTTTTCCAGTTGCTTAACCTGCAGGTGCTTTGGAGCAATCCCTTGGTGCCAAGGAGGCTCATCCCCGAGAGTCATGTCCCACACTGGTGGGTAAGTAACTCATTTATATGCTGAGTTTGTCTTAGAGACAGGCCAGATTTGAGCAACAAGGAGGCTCTCAGGAGGTAACTCTTAGGCACCCTATAACATTAGGCTAAGTTGCAATTTCAAGAGCAAAGGCTCATAAGCATAGTCATCAATGTCAAGGGCCCATCAATGCACCATCCATCTTCACTAGTCATTGCCCCCGTACATGGGAGATTGTTGATGTTCCATTAGAGAATGTGGCAGAGCTACCCAGATGGGAATTCAATACTCTTTCAGTTGTTGTGTGAATCCTTACCCACTGTGGCACTGCCCCAAGTACATTTGAACACATTTATATACCTTATATGTATGCCCATGTAATCTTCTTCCCATGTATCCTTCATCATTGACATCCCACACCAATGATCCACCCTGTGATGGTTAACAAGATAATGCAACAATAGACACAAGGAGGAAAAACCTAATGAGAAACACAACAAAGCAGGAAGCAGAGGTGGCTCAAGTGGTTAGGCACAGCCTTCCTATATCACAAGTGCCAGCTTTGGTTCCTGGTGCCTCCTAAAAAAAAGGAAAATGAACAGATACAGTAAGTGAAAAACAACAAGGGGGTGGGGAGAAATAACTAAACAAAATAAATTTTTATAAAATGAAGCCAAGAATATTGCCAAATAAAATTAATAAGAAAGTGAAATAATGATATGTTTAAATATAAGAAATAAAATATATAATAATTTATAAATACTAAAACTAAAATAAAGTAAAAAAATAAACTGGGAAATTAAAAATTATGGAAAATAATTTAAAATATTAAAAAAAAATAATTTTCTGACGTTTTGCATTAGATCACTGTAATGTCTGTTGTCCTGTATGTTCAATGGCATTTTTTTCCATTTCTTCCCTGATGTCTTACTTTATTTTCATTTTGTCTTCAAAGGAGTTTTAGGTCACAGTAAAGCTACATACAGTATATAGGGGACTCCCATATACACAACATCCTCCCCCATTTCCCCTTCCTGTATTAATGTGTTTCTATATGTTATATTCTCATTTTCATTCATTTCAAGGTTGTTTCTGATTTTGTTTGCAATTTCCTCCTTGACCCACTGATTGTCTAAGAGTGTGTGGTTTAACTTCCATATCTTTGTCCCTATTCTGGTTCTCTGCCCCTTTTATTTCCAGCTTTATTCAGTTCTGGTCAGAGAAATTAATTTGTAAAATTTAAGTCTCATTGAATGTTGTTTTGTGACTTACCATGTGGTCTATCTTGGATAATGATCCATATGCACTCTAGAAGAATATAAATCCTGCAGTATTTGTGTGTGTTGTTCAGTATTTGACTATTAGGCCTAGATCCTCTAATGTATTATTCAAGTTCTCTCCTTCCTTATTGACCTTTGTTGAGATGTTCTGTCTAATGTTCATAAGGGTGTATTAAAGTTCCACTCTAATTTTAGAGATATCTAAATCTTGAATTCATTTTTCCAATATTTGCCTTGTGTATGTTGGGGCATCCTGTTTACATGCATACATGTTTATGATTGTTCTTTCTTCTTAATTGATTACCCTTTTTATTAATATGTTGTGTCCTTCTTTGTCACTTACAATAATTTTGAATTTAAAGTCTATTTCTTTAAGTGAGTTTGTTTCAGACAGTATATAGGTTATATTTTCTCATCCATTCTGCCTATCTGTGTCTCTTGATTGGAGAATTTAATCCATTAACATTCAGTGTAATACTGTCAAGGCATTACTTACACTGCCCATACTTACTTCATTTTATATATGTCATATTTTCTCTTTTTATCTTTTTAGTTACTCTTAATAATAATCTTACTTTCTTCACACCTCTAACCCACTGTCTCCTATATATTTTTTTTCACCTGCAGAACTCGTTTAGTATTTCTGAAAAGACAAGTTTCTTGTTGACAAACTATTAATTTCCATTTATCTGTATTTTGAAATTTCCCTCATTTTTGAATAGTAGCTTTGCTAGATACTGACAGGTTTATTTTTCTTTTGGCACCTTAACTATGTCATACAACTGCATTCTCACCTCTATGGTTTCAGATGAGAAATCTGCACTTAATCTTATTGAATATCCCCTGTATGTGATGGATATTTATTCCCCTGCTTTTTGTAGTATTCTCACTTTTTCTTCAACATTTGAAAATTTAATAAGTATATGTTTCATAGTATTCCAAGTAGTTTTTATACTGTTCTGAGTGTGTTGCCATTTCTGAACATGTATATTCATGTCTCTCAAAAGAATTGGCAAATTTTCAGGCATTCTTTCCTCCAACACACCTTCTGCCCACTTTTTACATCTCTTTTACTTCTCAGATGCATATAATGCGTATGTTTGTGCACTCTATATATTGTCACTGAATTCCCTGAGACCCTGCTGAATTTTTCTACCTCTTTATCTATCTGCTCTACTATCTATCTGATTTCAGATGTACTGTCTTTGACATCACTAAGTCTTTCCTCTATTTTCTTAAATGTGCTGTTATATGCTTCCAGAATTTTTTTTTACATTTTTTACATTGTGCCTTTCATCACCATCAGATCTGTTATCTTTTGATGTAATGTTTACAATTTCTTCAGTAAGCTCTCCAAGTGTCTTAAACTCTTTTAACTCTTCCTTCACTTCATTAAGTGGATTCATGATATTTGTTTGGACATCCTTGATTAGTTGTATCATGATCTGCATCATCTCTTGTTTTTTAAATTGTTCAGTAGGCTGTGCAATGTTTCCATGTTTCTTAGTATGGCTTGTAATTTTTTCTTCCTTTCTAGGCCTCTGTTTATATTGATATGATTATCTGATGGTTAGCTTCTCTTTCTACTCTAGCATTTTATTTTGTTTTGTGTGAAGCTTCCTTTTTGACATTTGATTGTCCTTATTCTATAGTCTTATAGTTGTCTGTTTTCCCTTGAAAAAATCTTAAGAACATAGAAAATGAAAGAGAAAAAATAAAATAATAATAATAATAAAAAGATAGAAAAGGAACCATAAGAGAGACAGAAAAATGCAACAAGAGTAAAAATCATAAAAAATACAAAGGAATAAGAATTGAAAAGATGGAATAAAAATGAAACAAGAAAAAATACAATAAAATAAATGAATGGAAAGATGAGAAGAAGAGAATAAATGAAGAGAAAACAAAGATGAAATGAAAAAAAACAACTGAAAAGGGAAAAATTGAAGGAAATAAAGAAAGAAATAATGGAGAAAATGTAAGGATAAGAAACAATGGAAATAAAGATCAAAGAAAACAATAAAAATGAAACAAAATTTTAAAAATACCCATGAAAAACAGGCTTCCCTCTTAAGACCTTAGTAAATAGTCAGGCTTCCAGTGTTCCTCAATCACTCACCATGAAGCATTCCATTCACAGGTAATTTACCCAGTTTTAGAGTATAAAACTAAGAATGCAAACTAAAATAAATTAAAAATAATTAAAAAAATTTAAAATAACAGGTGAAATAAAACAAAACAAAACAAAAATATCATTCTATAACTTCCTTATCATTGGGTACAAGCTGGGTACCTGGCAACTGAGTAGATCACTCTCTGGAACCCTTCTCTTATGATGTATCATGAATTGAACCAGGGGTCTAGTGTATGAGAGGCAGGCATTTCTCCTCTGAGCTACACCCACCCCACAGGTTTGTTAGGCTTCTGAAAGCTTATGTGGCTTTTCCTATCCCCTTTCTCTCAGGTAAGTTGGTCTTCTAAACTTTTCCTGGCTATCTCTCCTGGTTTTCTTCTCTCCAGTGTTGGTTAGGCACTGATCTCCCTCAAGCCCCTCACTGACCAAGCTCCTCTCTCTCTCTGGTCAGGTGTGACAACTTGCCTCATCAGATCCCATCTCCCATCTCCCTGGAGCCACTTTAGTGGTGGCTGTGGTGTTTTTGAGATTTAAATGGAGCTCAGCTAGCCAAACTCACTGAAAAGAAGCCATACTCTACCTTGGGCTGACCCCTCTTTCTCCCATGGAGTAGAAATTTATTTCCCTCTCAGTTGGATGTAGTGAGGCAGGAATTTTACTGAGGCTATTCACCTTAAAGATGGGGGATATGTTGTGTTCCCAGCCACAGGGATGAGCAACTCACTGTTTTCATTTGGCCTCTTTGTCTCTCTGCCCTTCTATCTCCTGGACAATGTGCCACATTCTCCTTGTTTGCAGATTCCCAAAGCAGCTCCCTCAGATAGCATTTGGCCCTTTCTCCACTGCTTTTGTAAGAGAGTTGAGCCCTGACTACAACTTCAATGCCATCTTCCCATAAGTCTAAGACACAACACTAGGGGGATAATAGAGGTTATGGGATTATTCCTTTTAGATTAATGAAAACATTCCAAAATTGACTCACCCGATTACAGCACAAATCTGTGATGAAACTGAGAGCCTCTGAGTGTACACTGTGAATGTACTGAATAAAGCATGGGACTGTATAAAACAGGACCATTGGTGGAAGATGGACAGTGGTTAAGAAAAGAAATATGAGAATGATCTCTCATAAAGTATAAAAAGTATATAATATTAATAAAAGGTGTTAATACTTGGGTGCGTTGGGAAAAATACACCAAATGTAATATATGAGTAAGAGTTAGTTGAAATATTTTAATTATGCTCTTTCATAGTTTAAAACAAATGTTTCACCACAATGCATGGTGTTGATATTGTAGTGATATATGGGAGTCTTGTATGATTATATACATGCTTGTTTTGTAGGATCAGAAATTTTACTAAACACTTATTGGTTATGTATGTGCATGTATGGATGATATACTATAATAAAATTTTATAAAAAAATATATTGCCATGAAGATAGATCTCAATGATTTCTGAGGTAAAGATAATTCATCCTAAGAGAAAATTAAACCCAATATAATTTATATATTCCATGGGTTCTAATAAAAATAACAATAGCATTGCAGAGAACACAAGCTCACTTTAAAACAATTGCACTCATGAAATGGCCAGTCCTAATAGCAGGTCCAAACAACACTCATGCCTTTGTGAAATAGCCATCTTCAACCTCATTAAAAACAACATCATGCTCTAAAGAGAGAAATCAAACAGAGTCCCTCTTTTGTGTGAGAAGGATAGATGTTTGTTGGGAAAATAGTATATTAATTTAGAATGTGTTATCTGTCTCAGATTTGAGACTCATGATTTGAGGCCTTGTTTATAGTGGAAAACCTTGGGAATGATATCTAGTCTCTATTGGCCACATATAGGTGTTTGATGATTAAATGAAATAACAAAAGCATGATGCTTATAAACTTGCAAGACATTTAAAATGAACATCTAAGTTTAGCTCTCATATAAAAGATGGATGAAGTTATTAAATTAACTGAATTTTAAAAAATTAAACTTTATATTAAATTTATTTGGTTACCAATCATATTGACTCATCAATATATGAAAATTTATTAAAGCAGACTCACTTTATACAGTGAACACTTCTTATATGCCTGTCTGTAGCAGGCAGTGTGTAGAATAAGCACATTCATTCTTTACACAAATGCCTGGTGCATATCTCAATTTTGGCTATATAGCTAAAAACAAGACAAACCATAGACTCTGCCCAGGTGTAGTTTCCAGTGTATGTGGCATACCATAAGCACATCCCCTATGATACGATTTATTCCCAGGCTCTGCTATATAGAAATAAAATATGCTAAGAAGTGAGAAAATGATGGGGAAGTAGCAATGAAGGTCTTTTTTTTGTGGCAAACACACATTCTTATTCTTTATAAAATATTTCAGCAATTGCGGGCTGAAACACACTTCACCTTTCTCCTCTGCTGAGACTGGCAGAAACTTCCATTGCAACCTAAGGATTGTCTGGTCTGTCATCAGTGACACCCCTTCCCAAGTCACTTCAAACAGTTTTCACACATTGCCTTCACTTCCTTCTCTGGCTGCTCCCTAGAGAAAACCCTCCCTTTCTGTGCTGTCAAATGGTGGTATTTTCCCTTTCTCAATTCACACCAAAAAGGACTTGAAGATATGTAGCTATTCTCTCTCTTTGAAGCTTCCAACAATTTCTATCCCTTATCTCTAAAAACCATCAACTGAATTTGAAGCAAATACCTGATGTGGCATCATCTAATAGTCTCCAGTAAATTTGAAAGAATTGAATTTGAAACATATTAATTTTCACAAGACACCAGGAACTATATAGGACCACGGTTTTGCTTGAGGATTTTGAGGTGCCAGTTAGCCTACTGTGTTAAATGTGAGAGGAATTAGCAAGATACTCCTTGGTAGAGTAAAAGTGGTCAAAACAACTATGGTGAAAGATGAAGTTTTTAAAAAGAAAGCAGTGGTGGATTCACGAAGGAATGCTTAGGTCAAGATATGGTTGGACTAGGGTAAATCCTAGAGTGAAATCATTTACCAGGAGTGGTAAGAAAAAAGTGAACCATAGATGGGTGTGAATAAATATGATGGATGCAAGAATAAATATGATGCCTTGACAGAGGTACCATGTTCTGTGTGAGAGAGAGAGAGAGTACTCTGCTTTAAATTGAGTAAGTATGGTTGCATCCAGGGAGGATCTTATAGATGAA